>JAJLZC010000027.1:0-136444 GCA_030572015.1 Yamadazyma kitorensis | reverse complement strand
GATTACACCACCACATTTGTTACTACCTTACCAGATGGATCAGTTTCTACTGAAACTGGTGAGGTTATTGTTACCACCGATTCTAATGGTGATTTAACCACCACCACTCATGATCTTGGTGAATGTCCAGAATGTACTGATTACACCACTACATTTGTTACCACCTTACCAGATGGAAGCGTTAGTACCGAAACTGCTGAAGTCATTGTTACTACTGATTCCGCTGGTCACTTGACTACTAGTACTCACGATCTTGGTGAATGTCCAGAATGTACCGATTACACTACTGGATTTACTAGAACCAACTCAGATGGATCTGTTGTTACTGGTGAGGTTGATGTTGTTATTACTACAGACTCCAATGGTGATTTAACAACTGAATCATCAATTCTTGATGAATTTACTGTTTCTACTATTTGTGTTAAGGGTAACTGTGTAGCAGTTACAGTGACTAAAGAATGTCCAGTATGTTCATCATACGAAACAACTGTTGTTACTGAAGTTGAAGGTGTTACCGTTACTGTTCCTTGTGATGTCGAAGTAACTACTGACACTGCTGGAGAAGTTGTTACTCATACATACACTAAAGGTGATTGTGAAGTTTGTAAAGCATATCCATCGAGTGTTGTTACTACTGATTCCACTGGCGCCACTGTTACTGTTCCATGTGAAGTTGTTGTTACTACAGGTACCGCTGAAGACGAAGTTATTACTACCACCATCGTTGAATTCACTACTGTTACCCCAGGGGCTGCTGGTGAAGAAACTGCCGCTGCTGGAGAAACTGTTGCTGCTGGAGAACAAACCGCCGCTGCTGAAGAAACTGCCGCCGCTGAAGAAACTGTTGCCGGTCAATCTACTAGCGCTCCAACCGGTGTTGTTGTTCCAACTGATGCTGAAGGTTCAGGTTCATTAGTCGAAAGATCCTGGTTCTTAGTAATGGTTGCCATTGGTTCTGCTATCTTTTTCTAAGTGGAAACTGACATCCTTCAATTTATTTTATTTCTTGATTCCCCAAACATTTATTTGCCGTTTTTCGTTACTACTGGTTTATAAGCTGGTTACATTAATTTTATTTTGACGTTCTTGATGATCTTATTTTAGTTTTCTTTATTTTAAAGACAATTTTGTACTTTAGTTATTATATACCCTATTTGTAATTTAATAATATAATATTTTAATCAGTTGTAGTATGACACCTAAGAAATTATATAGGGCTATTCCATGCCAAACTAATGTACACAAACATGGAAGGTCAGTGTGCTAACAGTTAGTTATAGGTAAGAGCGTGTGTCTACCGCTTGCGCTCTATCCAATGAAAAATTGTTTGAAAGAAATGCTCACCTTTTAAATCGTAAGGTTTTTCAGTGAAGTTGATAGTATTTCATTTGTATTAGAACATAAAACAGAAGGTAAAATAAGATATTCAAGCATGGCCATTGATCCAGAAACTTTCAAATTCGAAACCCCACAATTCGACCCAAGATTCCCTAATCAAAACCAAACCAAAAACTGTGCTCAAGCCTATGTTGATTACCATAAATGTGTTAATATTAAAGGTGAAGATTTTGAACCATGTAAGATCTTTTGGAAAACCTATACATCATTATGTCCAGTTGATTGGGTAGAAAAATGGAATGATCAAAAAGAAGCTGGTAAATTGCCATTTAGAATTGATTAATAACGATAAATATACATTTTTATACATATACAACCTAAAAACTTGTTTATTTACATGAAATCATCTTCATAATTTTCCAGTACAGTTAAATTACTTGAATTATGCATATTTTCTTCACTGAAAAGATCATCATAAGGATTCTTACTCCTTTCCCTTTCAGATTGATACTGTTTAGACAATTCTTTTTCTTGATTTTGTAAGAACCTTTGATGTTCTCTTTTCTGCCTTTCATATTCAATTAATTGTTTCTTTTCATTTTCAATAAATTTATCGGTTGATATTTCAATCTTCGTCTTATTTAATCTATTTAAAATAATATTCTGTTTACTAGCAATATTAAATCTTTTGACCAATGTTCGATTTTTGAATGTAACGGTTCCAATATCCATCGAACCATCACTAATTAAATTGTCTACAGGGGTATATATTATGGTGATATTATTCAATTTGTTCCCCTTGATAGAACCATTCTTGGTCAATTGTCCAACCTGATCCAATAACTCACTACCAACATCCAAATCTTGGAATTTCTTCAATCTTTCTTGTTCTTTTAATTCAATATATACATGGGCTGAACTATGTTTATCAACATGAAACCATAGATTCTTGGGATTTGAATATTTGATCAACACATCGTTTTCCACCTTATCTTTACCCATATATATGTCATATTCCTTCGTCTCATACTCACTTTCTACCCTCCCTTTATAGTAATAAACCATCGTTCCATCACCTAACGTTTCACAGTCAGTTTCAGATTTTAGAGAATGTTTCAAGCTAACGCGAGAAATTACTTTTTTGAGGTAAAAGTTTCTAAATAACCCACCCCTTTCAGCCCTTTCTTTGGTTTAGTCAATCCTTTTAAACTGGTCTTACATTCATTTATATCATCAAACGACCAGATCCAAACCACTGATTCCCGCTACTGCCTGCTGTTCTTTTATATTGCTGATATTGCTGATATTGACTGATATCGACTGATTGATTCATATTGCTGCTATTGACTAGAAAAATGAGTATTGACTTTGAGTCTTTGTTGGAGTTCGAAGAAGGTTTGAACCAAACTAATCCAAAAGATACTTCCATTACTTTAAACAATTTGGAGGTCAAGATTGAATATAATCTTGTGGTCCCAAGTTCCGATAAGGACGACCCAAACACGGTGGCCAACAATATCGATGATTATTTTAATGATTATGATTACAACCACGATGAATTTACTACTTGTAATAGGTGTGGGAAATCGATTAGTTCAGGTAACGAATGTTGTTTACAATACATTAAAGAATCAAGGATATCTGGCTTAGAAAAATCATACTGGTTATCATTTTTAGCTAACCCAACAAAGACAATAATTTCATTACCAAATTATCTGCAATTTTTATTCTTACAACAAGGTATACCTTATCAGATTAGATCTATAATTTGGAAAAAATTGTTTTTAATTAACTACAATAATAAAATCCCAGAAACTTCATTATTGGTTTTTAAAAATTTTCAACATTCTTATAATGTTGAAACTTCAGATCAAATTTCAAAAGATTTGAATCGTACTTTCCCAACCATCAATTTTTTTTCTGATCCTAATAATGTAAAGGATTTAGAAATCATATTAAATGTTTATGCCAATTATGATGTTGAATTAGGGTATTGTCAAGGATTATTGTTTTTAGTTGGTTCTTTATTTTATCATTTCAAAGATTCAAAATTGACTTTCCATTCTTTAATCACAATTATGGAATCTGAAATTGAATTACATGACATCTTTACTCAAAATTTAATGTCAATTACATTAAATAATTGGTTTAATGAATTTAAAATGATTTTATCAAAAATTGATCCTGAATTATATCATCATTTGATTGAATTTGTCGACATGAAAGTATTTTTATTTCAATGGTGGTTATCATTTATGTCAAGTCATAGTCCCGATTTTTCAATAATTAATAGAATTATGGATTTTTGTCTTGTCCAAGGTTGGAAAATAGGAATGTTCAAAATATCAATTGGTTTATTATTGATTAATAAACCGATTTTAATGACATTAACTTTAGGTGACGAAGAAGTTGTTTATCAACATTTATTAAATGAATCTAAATGGGGCTTGGTAATCAAAGATATCAATGGATTTTTTGGGGAATTATTATTCAAATTTGATTGTAAATTATTTTTAAATGATAAGCATGATATAATTAATAAACCAATGAAGACTCATAAAAGAACTCAATCTTCAATGATTGATAAATTCAAAAATTTAAACATATCAAATTATTCATTACCCCAATCAAATAATTCAATTTTTTCGAAGAAGAATAATGACATAAATAACGAATTAGATTCCATTTATTCAGAATTAACAATCGATTCAGATATCTCAGGTAGTTCTTCAGCCAATTCCACCAATTCCAAATTTGTAGACTACTTGAAGTTGCCATTTTCAAATAATGATATATCAAGACAAAACAAAGTCTATAAAGAGCTTTTAATCAAGTGTATGGATAATTTAAACGATTCTCCTGAGGCCTTGAATTTAAAGAAAGACATTTCCACTGCATTAAAATAACTGTCTCACTAAAGTCAGCTACTCCAGTCAGCTACTCAAGCCAGCTACATCCATAGGTATATAAGTTAGTTATATAAGTTTCCGGGTAACTGTCCTGGATCAATAATCGTGCGCGCCTCAAAATCTGGGAAACTTCCAAAAGTCTCAAAATTTTCTATTGCCATGCAAAAGTTTTCTTAAATATATAGAGTTTATTGATATTATAGATATACATAGGACTACTGAATAGATCCAACAAGAGGAAACATATCACATAGATCAAACCTATAAGTCAGGCTGTAAATAGAGCAAAGTTTGAAGTTGAATTGATTGTCAATTATAGTTTGTTTTTCGTTTTTTATATACACCTACACAAATTGACGGTTTCTAATTCAATTTGAACAAAAGTTTTTATTCGTACAATACCAAGCAGAAATACAGACATACACATATACTGCTTCGTATTGATTTTTGACATAACGAAGGTACAAGAGATCTAAACGGTGAGTTTTAAAGTAGAAGAAAGCCCAAAGGGCGTTGAATTTGAAATAGAAAAGACTATCATCAACCAAGTATTCATCCTCATATCAACAGTTAGCGAGGACAATTTGGAAAGTAATTATAAACAGATTAGCTATATTTTAAAAGATTGCAGTGGTTCGGTATCCCTCCAATATAAAATCAAATCATTGAGTCTTTTAGCTTTATATTATTCAGAAGCAAAACTGGGACCCGATCTAATCCCATTAGAAAAGTTATTCAAACCAACTCTTGAAGAAATTGGCAAATCTTTAACTGGAATTGCTTCAATTAAGTCACATTTAGAGAAACTATTTTCCCATATTTCAGTTGTTGAGTTTATTCAAAGATTTGATTTAAACCCTGTATTTGCTATTTATTTGATTGGAAATTTCACCGATTCTATTAAAGAACAAGAACAAGAACAAGAACAATTAATTTTCGATTTAATTAAACTTTTTAAACCATTTATTAGTTTATTCAATCTTGATTTCAATTATCAATCTTTTTTCGAAGCTACTTTTGACAATAAGAAATTCCCTTTAGCTTGTAAATTATTATTATATAAGTTTTTCAAACAATTCATTGATCCAGAAAACTATAATCCTTTAGATATATCAATTCAAAGCAAAATGCCATTCAAAGAATCATTGGCACAACTAGGAAATAATCATTTAAATCCAAATGAGATTTTACCAATATTATTGAATATAGATCCTAATGAAATAATTCTGGCTTTGGCATTAATAATTTCAGAAGTATTGGTTCCTGGATCTCAAAAGATCCCAACAAATATCTTTTTTGGTGGTAACTCTTTACCCGAATCAACAGCTAAAGGTTCACAATTACAAGTTTGTTTAAAGGCAGTTGATAATGATCCTAAATTTACTATTAGCTGGTACCTAGTATTTTCTAAGATTCAAGAAGAAAATTTATTCGAAGCAGGTCAAAGGAATATGTGTCCTAACATAATCAACATTAATCAATTTTTATCTGCAATTGATTTTAAGAATGGTTTGTTGGATATATTTTTGAATTATGATTGGTATTTCAGTAAAACATTGTTGTTAGATTTCCATGCATTGGATCCAAAGGAAGGGGCATATGATATTAATTCCCTGAAAAATTTAACAAGATGCTTTGATGATATCGAGACTCCAATCGAGACCCAGTTGGGAAGAAGAAATATCATATCATTTATTAACGTTGGTAAATTAGAATTGCATGTAATGAATCAAATTATATCAAATCCAAATAATAGAGATCAAAAATCAATTGAGCTTTCTAAAGTCTTTGATCATCATTGTCATACATTTCCTGAATATTTACTTTCTGCTTGTTTAGCCAGTGCAGATAAAAGTAAATTCGTTCTTGATATTATTGATTCTTTATTCAATATTTTATTTGATAATGATAGCAAATTCTTGAACCAAGTGATTCAAAAATTCAAAGAATTGGATAGTCAGTTGGCATTAACTAAGTTGATTGATTATTACTCCAATAGAACTTCATCCGAATCACTTTTTAAAATTATTCAAGTTTCCTTAGATTTGAATTTTTTTGATGAATTGTTATCAAAAGTTTGGACTATTAATTTTAAAATGGGCTTGAGTTTTGTGATCAATGCAAGTTGTTTGGGATATGATTGTAGGCCTGTCATAGACTCGATTTTCAATGATCCTAACCAAAAGTCTTTGTTATTTCTTCCAGTTCTAGAAATTTTGGAATTAAGATCAAATGAAGATTTTGAAAAGGGTCAAAATAATACGATTTCTGACAAGTATAAAATATTAAATATTCCAACTGTTTATTATTTATTAGCTATTTTAACTAAAAATAATGGTTTAATAGAAGGTGAAAGATTGAAAAGCTTACAGTTACAATTGTTAACTACATATCCAAGGTTGATTAATTTTGGTGGAGGCCACGATGAAGCGATCTTAGCTAACGGTCAATCATCCAATGCTTTCCCTGATGATATCGAACAAGAAATGAAAGCCTATTATTCAAAAATGTATAGTAAAGAACTTGAAATCAAAGATATTGTTGATATGTTGATTCGTCTCAAATCAAGCGATGTACCAAGAGATCAAGATATTTTTGCTTGTATGGTACATTCATTGTTGGATGAGTATAGATTTTTCCATGAATACCCATTGAATGCTTTAGCTTCAACTTCATTGTTATTTGGTGCTTTGTTACAAAAAGACATCATTCAAGGTACCACTTTAACTGTTGCATTGAATTTTATCTGGGAATCTTGCAATCAACCTCAGGATTCTCATCTATTTAAATTTGCTGTTCAGGCTCTATACAATTTCAAGTCAAGATTACATGAATATCCAAATTATTGTAAGCATTTATTAGAATGTAGATCACTTTCTGCTCATGCAAAAATGTATCAAATTGTTAAAGATGCCTCAAATGGAATTCCATGTATCGACCAACCTTCAAGGTCAGAAGCCAATTCGAGTGGTCAACCAATGAGTAGAAACTCAGTTGACGACTCAGGTTTGAAATTTCAATCATTAACGATAACTAATCAAAAAGTTGGGTTTGCTCAACAAGAAAAGCCCAATGAAACAGTCACTGACAAGTTGCTTTTTTTTGTTAATAATTTAACAAGTGACAATTTGAAGGCTAAGTTGCCAGAAGTAAAAGACTTATTAACAGAAAATTTCTATTTATGGTTTGCTGACTATTTAGTTGGTGATAGAGCTAAGTCTGAACCAAACAACCATCAGCTTTACTGTGAATTGGTTAAAGAATTTAATGATGCAATCCTTTATGAGTATATTTTAAATGTTTCATTGGGTGAAGTTGACAGTTTGATTAGAAACTTTAAAGATACTTTTAATGAACGTAATCACCTCAAGAATTTGGGAGCTTGGTTAGGTCAAATCACTTTAGCTTCCGATAAACCATTGAAAAGGACTCAAATAGGACTAAAATTTTTATTAGTTGAAGCTTTTGACTTCAAAGCTTTGAATTATATTATTCCATTTGTATGTAAAATTTTAGATCAAGCCCAATATTCTAAAATTTTTAGTCCTCCAAATCCTTGGGTGGTTGGTGTTATCAAAGTATTGGTTGAACTCTATGAATGTGCAGACTTGAAGTTAAATCTGAAATTTGAGATTGAAGTGTTATTAAATTCGCTCAAAATGAAGATTGGAGATGTTGAACCTTCTACCTTAGTTAGATCTCATAATCCGAACCCAACTGCTTTGGCCGCTTTATTTGGTGTTCAACAAAATGTTAATGATTTTGCTAAAATTGGTATTGATGATTCAAATAGTTTAACTCAATTCCAACCAGCTCAAGTTCCACAACCACACTTATTACAACAATCAATACCACCTCAAATGCAACAACCTAACTCGGTACCAATTCAAAGAATCCCTGAAGAGAATGCCGCTGCCGCTGCAAATGGAGGAATGGCTGGAAACATTCCAAACCTGCAAACTGTTAACGGTACTCAATTGGATACTTCATTCAGTACTTTGGTTGGAAATACTATTTTCACTCAAAATCCAAACTTAAGACGGGCTCTTCAAGCTTCATTATCTAGGGCTGTACGTGAGTGTGCAATTCCAATTTTGAGCAGAACTTCTGAGTCTGTATTAACAACTACTGAAGCATTAATTAAAAAAGATTTTGCTCGTGAAGGTGATGTAGAGAAATTTCGTAAAAGTTATCAAACTTTGGCATTAAAATTATCTTATAGCATGATTGCTTGTAGTGGTAGAAAAATTCTTAGTGAAGCTATTGAAAACACTATGCTTCAACTACTTGGACCCCAACTTGGCGAATTGCCTTTGGGAGATCTTAATTCAGCTATCCAATCTAATGTCGATTTATGTGTTGATATTGTAAATAAAATAGCTACAGGTAATATCATTGAATTGATTGAAGAACGTATGAAATCAAGTGTTTTCAATCGTGAACATCGTAAGCCTGGAGAACCATTCCAAGAAGATGCAACTGAGATTGCTTCTACCTTACCTACACCATTAGGTTTGAAATCAGATGGTCTTACGCCTGGCCAGCTTGCAATTTATGAATCATTTGGTTTGAATATCATTCGCTCCGATCAAAATGGTTCCATACCTCCTCAGCCAGTGCCTCAAGTTGTGCCTCCTTTACCTGTAGTATCCGATCAAGCTGCTGCACCTGTAGCAACTGATTCAGTTGAACAAATTTTTGCAATTGTTACCCAAAATTGTGATAAAGCAATGCAAGGCCTTGTTGATACTAAGGAAACAAAATTAGGTGATTTAGCACCTGATCATCCGATTACGCAAAGTATTAGTAATGTGTTAGCACTTGCTCAAGGAAATGCATTCAAATATCCAGAGCTTTTATTGAAGGTAGCTCAATACGCTGTCAACTGTTTATTTACACAAGCTCATGAAAATCCAATGAGTACTGAAATATATGTATTCATTTTAGATAAGTTATGTGAATATTCACCATCTACTGCAAAGGATGTCACATGGTGGTTAGTTTATTCATCAGACCCAAGAAAGTTTAATATTCCAGTAATGCAATCATTATTACAAGTTCAATTAGTTCAATCTACTAAATTGGATGCGTCAATGGGAAAACTAATCAAAGAAACTGCCAATCCCTTATTGGTCAAATTTGCCTCAACATTGTTGTTTAATGTTTTCAGTGGTAAAGAAGCATTAAGGTCTGAATTTGCCATTACTTTAGACAGCTTATTGAAATTTGATGGTGATGATTCGATTGAAGATGTTAAAGATGCTAAGCAATCCCGTGATAAGTTATTTGAATTGCTTAATAGGCAGAGTAGTGAACATGATGATATGTATAGTCAGTTAGGTTATATTTTTACTGAATGGTTTAAATTATTGACACATGGAGAAAACTTGGGACAATTGAAAGGAGAATTTATCAAAGGTTTATTAAAAAATGGTATTTTGACTGACCCAGAATTATTTGGTATATTTTTCAAATCTTCAATTGAAATATCTATTACATCATTTGCTACCGAACATGAAATTAGAAGCAGAACTCAACATGAAACCTTATTGGCTGTAGATGCGTTAGCGTCGTTGATTGTTGAGATTGTCATCATGTTTGATGCTGACCATGTTAATGAAGCGTTGAGCTATTTAAAGAGTATAATGGGCGTGATTTTAGTAGCATTAACAAATGATCACGAATTACCAAATGGAAGTTGGAATGAAAGAGCATATTTCAGGTTCTTTTCTTCTTTGTTATGTTATTGGAGTGATGCATCAATGTTTGAAGCTAAAGCTACCAAACACATTGATTCTGAATTTTTCAATTTTATTGGTGATATTTTTAACTCATTACAACCAATAATCTTCCCTGGATTTACCTTTGCTTGGATTTCCTTAATTAGTCATAGAATGTTTTTGCCCAAGTTATTAGATAATAAAGGTGATAATACGTTGGTTAAATTATTATCTTCGTTATTAAGATTTGAAACATTTTATTCTAAAGAAGCTAATGGTGATATAATCAGTGTTATCTTTAAGGCTATTAATCGAATTTTTATTGGATTGTTTAATGATAAACCACAATTTTTGGCCGAAAATTATATCCAATTATTATCTGTTATTCCAATTCATTATATTCAATTAAAGAATATTGTTCTCAGTGCCACTCCAGGAAACATTCCATTGGAGAATCCTTTTACCCCAGGATTGAAAGTTGAAAGAATAGAAGAATTGAAAACAAATCCAGCAATCATATATCAACCAGAGGACTTGAATAGGTCAGGATTGAAGAGATCAATTGATAACTATTTAAGAATCCCAGCTCCTGGTTTGGTCAGAACCATTTATAATGGATTAAAATTAGCACAAAAGAAATCAGTTAAATCATTTGGGTTTGATTCTATCAATTATAACATTGATTTAATCAATTCCTTAGTATTATATACTACTTTATCAGAGATTCAAGAAAAGCCAGCCAATTTCAATCCAAAAGATTCTCATGTTGCATTATTCTATGATTTACTTAACTACGGTTCAACCGAATTCAAATATCATTTGATCAATAGTTTGGCCAACCAATTACGTTATCCAAACACTCATACCCATTGGCTGCTTGGGATATTTTTGCATTTTATCAATTTGAAGACCTCATGGTCAAACAACGAAACCAAGGCTACCATCCAAGAAATAATTGCTAGGGTTTTAATCGAAAGGCATATGGTCAATAAACCTCATCAATGGGGGCTCACCATATTATTTACAGAATTGATTAAGAATGGCACTTATAATTTCTTTCAATTGCCATTCATTAAGAATTCTCCACCTGAAGTCAAACTACTTTTAGATGCTTTATCAACTAATGTTAATAGTTCTTAATGGAACTTTGTATACTAGATATTTGTAGATTATTCAAATATAAAATTATTTTAGAAATACGAATCTCTTTGGTAGGAGTCGTGTGATGTTCTATTATTATCTCAACGTATAAAGTCTCGAATTATCACAAACATCAAAATTTATAGACCCTTTTCGTTTTATCATTAGTATTAAGTCTAGTAATCAAGCCCAAGCAACAGATTGATCGAGAGAAATATGTCTAGAGTTAAAAGAATTGCCAAAGAATTAGAAGAATGCAGACAAGACACCCAATCAGGGGTTGATTTGAGCCTTAATAATGGAACCGATTTGACTCATTTGACTGGGGTTTTCAAAGGACCACCAGGTACTCCATATGAAGGAGGGAATTTCCAAGTAGACATTGTCATACCAAATGAATATCCTTTCAAACCACCTATAATGAAGTTTTTGACCAAGATTTACCACCCAAATATATCGTCAGTTACAGGGGCAATTTGTTTGGACATTTTAAAGGACGCATGGACTCCTATATTGACCTTGAAATCATCGTTAATATCTTTGCAATCTTTATTGCAGTCTCCAGAACCTAACGATCCTCAAGATGCCGAGGTCGCCAAACATTATTTAAGTGATAAAGAAGGTTTCACCAGCACTGCTGCTTATTGGACCAAGATTTATGCAAGTGAAGTCGAAGGTAGTGGTTCGGATTTTAATGATTCGGCATTATATGGAATTGACAACGATATTGTAGTTCAATTTGAAAACATGGGGTTCCCAAGAGATAAAACCATCGAAGTGTTAAGAAGAATGGGGATCAAAAACTTCAATGGAGTTGGTAACAAGAGTGAAGTCGAAAATAAGATCTTAGAAGAGCTCTTGAAAGAATGCCAATAATGTTGTATGTGTTTTTTTTTTTCAACTAATGTGTTGTTATTCTTGTAGTTTATGAATATTCTAATTCCATATTCAATATCTTAGCCGTTTTTATGTTTCATTTTGAAATCTCTTACAAATAACGGTAGTGTCCCTCGAATCAACACTTCTGACGCAAAAAATTTTCTGAAAATTCTGGAAACAATTGAAATCAAAGGAAAAAGAGTCGGGCTAATGACAACTACTCCAAGTGTTAGTGGTAATAACAAGCCAGTTGAGACATCTGGAAATGGGAAATTGACCACTGAGAGGGCCAATTCCATAGGATGGTTTTTCATCGAGTCGTATTATGAATTATACAATTCCAATATTGAAAACTTGTATAAGTTATATAATAGCGATGCTTCCATTTCTCATGGTGATATTGCGAAACACTCTAAAGTTTTACGTCAAGGTACTGGCAGTGAGTCAATCAAATCACTTTTCAATGATGTTAAGGCTTCAGAGAATAAAAATAAAATCATTATTGTTAGTGCTGATATCCAAATCAGTTTGAATGATAATATTTTAATTGTGGTTAATGGTGAATGGTCTAAAAGTGGCTCATCTTATTTCCAATTCACCCAAACGTTTGTATTATGCCGTGGTGTTAATGAATCTACATTTGATATTGCTAATGATATTTTAAGGTTTATTGACTATGATCATAAACATGAAGTTTTAAAAGAATCTAGACAAACTGAAAAATCAAATGGTGAAGCCAAGTCAAATGGTGAAACCAAATCAAATGAAACAGCTAAGGAAGTCAAAGAAAGTGGAACTGAAGATGCAGGCAAAAATGCCGTAGAACCAAGCGTAGAAACCGAACAAGAATCAGAAAAGAAAGAAAAGATCGAAACTCAACAAGAAGAACAACCAGCACAACAGCCAAAACCTGAATTGGTAGATTTGAAAACGGAAGAAGACAATCAAGAAGAATCAGAAGAATTAGATGAATCATCATCAAACTCAAACGGAGGGCCAATTTCATGGGCAGCATTGGCGGCAACAGCAAAAGAAAAATCACCTATTGCTGTCAAATCACCATCTACCACTAAACCTCAACCTAAAAAACAAATTGCCACTCCAACTCCAGTTGCTTTACCAAATGGTAAATATAAAAAGGAAGATTGGTATCCAATTTATATTCGTGGATGTGAAGACTTAACCGAAGCCCAATTAAGAGAACACTTGACTAAAGAGTTTGGTGAAATCAAATTCTTCAAGCAAAATGTTAACATTGCATTATGTGATTTTTTTAATAGCGAAGGTCAAAGAAAAGCATTAGATGCTAAAGTAACAGAGGTTGGCGGTCATAAACTCTCTTTAGAAGTCAGAGAATCCAAGCTCTTTAGAAAAGACCCAAAGAAGGAAAAAGTTAATGATTCCAAACGTAAGAATGATAAAAAGCAAAATCCTAAGAAGCCTACTAAAGCTTGAGGATTAGAATATTTTCAAGTGTTTTTATCATAAATTTTCAGCATGAAAATGCGTCCCACAGTCATATAGTAGGCTTTATACCCTATAAATCTCAAAAATATATCTTAATATCTTAATCTTTTACCATTGAATCTCTTGATGCTGTGATTTTGGATCCAAAACTCGCGGCTGAGCTAATGGGAAAAACTTGAAAATTGTTGATTCACTATAAAGCATGAACTTTTTTCGTAGAAGGAAGGGGGAATACAATTCCGATAGTGAGAATGAAGAAGCCAACACCAATGAATCAAGGATCCACAAGTCTCGTAAGCCACCGAATACTGCTTTCAGACAGCAAAGATTGAAGGCATGGCAGCCTATAATGACCCCTAAATCGGTGATACCATTTTTATTTGTGTTGGCAGCTATATTTGGGCCCTTAGGTATAGGTATATTACATACTGTGACCAGGGTGGAGTATTTAAGTATTGATTATAGCGATTGTGCATCGTTCGACTCAGGCTCATATAAAGATGTACCTTCGAAGTATACTGATCATCATTTCAATTCCAAAAACACAGATCCAGAATTTAAATGGAGATCTCAATTACATAAGGATAATTTTGATGAAGAAATTCCTACATGCCATATTCAATTCACTTTACCAAAAGATTTGAAACCTCCCCTTTACATGTACTATCATTTAACCAATTTTTACCAAAACCATCGTAAATATGTTGAAAGTTATGATTTAGAACAGTTAAAAGGTATCGCAGTCAGTGATGGTGATATTACCAGCGATTGTAAACCATTGGATTTTGAGGGGAAGGGAAAAGATCGTAAGACCATTTACCCATGTGGATTGATTGCCAATTCCTATTTCAACGATACGATATCCAATTTGACGTTATTAAATGCTAAAAGTAGTGAAAACAATGAAACTTATGTGATGTCACAGTCTGGTATTTCATGGTCTTCAGATGTTAATCATAAATACAAAAAGACCGAATATGATCCAAATGATATAGTCCCACCTCCAAATTGGTATAAAATGTATCCAGAAGGTTACAACGAATCTAATTTACCCGATCTAAAACATTGGGAATTATTACAGAATTGGATGAGAACTGCTGGGTTATCATCGTTTTATAAATTATACGGTCAAAATAAAACTGAAACTCTAAGTTCAGGTACTTATGAAATTGAAATCGTAATGAATTATCCTGTTTCCATATATGATGGTACTAAGTCCTTAGTCATTACAACAAACTCGATCTTTGGTGGCCACAATTTGAGCTTAGGGATAGTTTACATCATTGTTGCCATAATAAGTCTTCTATTAGCAATCGGGTTTCTTTTACAAACCATTATCAAACCAAGAAAGATTGGTGACCATGACTTTCTTCAAAATTCAAATAGAGATCCTACAAATTTCAGAGAGCAACTATAGTTCCATAATGAGACCATCTATAGGTCCATTAAAATGAAACTTTCTTCCCCATTTATGCCATCGAGTACTCTAACAATGTAAAATTACCGATAACGAATTATATCAAAAAATCTATAGTCTTAATATAAAGTAATCTCTTGACCTTATGATTTAACTATGGGGATCAAAACGTTACACAAAATTGAAAATGTGCGACTCCAAAAAATCGTTGGAAAAAATTCAAAGGATTCCTTTCTTCTAAGCAAAGAGTCTATGATACGTTTGTTGGCTTAAAGGAAATAATATAATCTTGAAAGTTGAAATCGAAAGGCCGAGAAGTCAAAAGGTCGAGAAGGTGAATATTCAAGAAGTGAAAAGTAGAAATTGAAAGGCTGAGACTTGGTCAAACAGTGGATTAGCGAGAAAGAATTTGGGAGAATATGAATGGCCCTCAATTTCTGTACTTGCAACATCAGATCCCCCAACAAGGACAACAAGGAGCTAATAATACGACCCAATCACCGCAAGTGTCACAGATACAATTGCAGCAGCAGCAGTTACAACAACGTCAGCAAATATTCAGCCATCATTTGCAACAACAGCAACAACAATCGTCAAATACTCCTAATTCCACAAACCCTTTGTTGGCGGTTATAAATGGGGGTAACAATAACAGTAATATAAGCAATAATACTGGAAGTAATCAAAATAGTCAATCAGTGAATTTGCAGCAGATCCAGCAGTTGCAGCAATTGCAACAGCAGCAGCAACAACAACAACAACAGCAGCAGCAGCAGCAGCAACAACAACAACAGCAACAACAGCAGCAACAGCAACAGCAACAACAACAGCAGCAGCAGCAGCAGCAACAACAATATCATAATCAACAACAATTACATAACCAAGTACATCCAATCCAACAGCTTCAACAACTCCAAGCTTCTAATGTGCCAGTCCCCCAACCATCTCAGCGTCAGGTCCCAATTATCAGGGAAGTCTGGAACAATAACTTGGAACAAGAGTTTAATAGTTTAAGACAATTCACCAATGACAAGACCACCTCAGTTTATGTATCAATCCATCAAGAAATCCCAGGTATAGTTGCTAGACCAGTTGGTACCTTCAAATCATCATCAGACTATCATTTTCAAACTTTGAGAACAAACTCTGACTTGTTGAATTTGATCCAATTATCAATATGTGTGATCAAGGTCAATAAAAATAATGAAATTAGTAATTCAATTATCTGGCAATTCAATTTCCTATATGATGTTACTAAAGAGATGTTTAATGAAGAACACTTGTCAATGTTATCTCAAAGCTCCCAAATTAACTTTCAATTACACATGTCCGAAGGTATTCCTCATTTTAATTTTTCTGAATTGATTATTGAAAGCGGTTTATTATTGGACGATTCGATTAATTGGATTAGTTTCCATGCTGGTTATGATTTGGGATTCTTCCTTAGTTTACTTATAAATGATAGTTTACCAATGAGCGAAGAAGAATTCCAATGGTATTGTAACAAATTTTTCCCAAATTTTTATGACTTAAAATTGATTGGAAATCTGTTATTAAATAAAACAGATGAAGAAAAACCATCAAATAAGCCTTCAATTGAATATTTAGCTGAAGAGTTACATTTATTACCAATTTCACCATTAATTCGTCAATTTTTTACCAATAATTCCAATAATCAAATGAATAATAATCAACAGATGACTTCAACTTTACATGCTTACCTTGTAATGGAATGCTTCAAAGAGTTATTGAGACAATCAGGTTTTGATGACCAATTGTTCCAAAGATTTAAAGGATTGATTTGGGGCTTAAACAGCAGCGAAGTAGGTTCAAACGGTTCAACCGGTTTGACTGCCCCATCAACTCCTGGAACTGTCAAGTCTGGTTTTGTTCATTTTGGAAGACCTTTCTAATAGTAAGAGATTACTAGCTTGTATAGAATGCACGGTGTATATTATAAATATCGAATATAATGCAAAATTTTAGAAACTATTAACGAAAAAAACCACTATTTAATCCTTTATTCCTTCCCATTCTTCATCCTTTTCATCATTATCATCAAGTTTTTGTTTTTTGTACTCATCCATTTCTTCTTCATTTGCTTTCATTTCTCTTTCAGCTCTCTTTCTTTTAATGCCAGCTCTTTTATCTTCACCACTTCTCACTTCTTCATCTTTTGGTGGGGCTGTAAACCAAGGAATCTTCCCTCTATTAAAATCATTCAAGACTTGTTTGGCAATTCCATGTTCATCAGGTTCACCACCTTTTAATAATTTACCTTGCTTCCTAGCAATCAATTCGATAAATTCCGAAGTGGCCTCTTCTAACAAACTTTCATCATCTTCAAAGTTTTTCCAACCTTTAACTTCATAAGTTCTTTCAAGATGTTTTCTTTCACATTTTTGTAATAAATCGGGTATATAACTTTCAGGATTTGAAACATGCTCAACTCTTACAACACCTCTAAATAAAATATCTGAGGTGGTATCTTTTGAAGATGGTGGGACAATACCTGGACAATCAATTAAAAAGATTTTCTTCATCAATGTAATATATTGCCAGACTTTTGTTTCACCTGGTACAGGAGCAACGGTACAAACTTTTTTACGACGTAAGGTATTAATAATGGAAGATTTACCGGTATTAGGGTAACCAATAAAACCAACTGAAATCTGTTTACGATCAGCATGTAATGATGAGAATTGACGTAATAATTGAATTAAAGAACCTTTACCAAAGGAATTAGTAATTGAAGCATGGAATGCTAATGTTGGGAAATTAGTTGATAAATGTTTAACCCAAGCAGCCTAAAAACAGTTAGTATAAATGAAATTGAAAACTGAATTACCAATTTCCTTTGAAAACTTTTGTTGAATTTAAATGTGATGATAGAGGTGGGATTGTCGGTATCTATACTACGAATCATCCTACGGGAATTTTTCTTTCAAAAAATAAGGAGATTCAACTCAAGAAGTCACCGGAACTACCCTAGATCAAGTCAATAAATACTATTAACTTTAATGTGAACAAAACATCACCAAAACGGAGAATGTTCTAAAGATCCAAGGGAAATTTAGGTTCACGGACGGATAGAATTGATCTTCCAAAGACGTAACAGGTAATTTCATAGGGAATATTGAAACAAATCAATTAGTAACCACCCTGACATATGCTTTGGGACATTCTTAAAGTTTTCAAAATTGGAAATTGTTAGTAATAAAAAGGAGTTTATACATACTGCTATCCAAGTTGGAACCAAGTCACACTTGTTTAAAACATAAACCAAATGTTTATGTGGAC
Organism: Yamadazyma kitorensis; assembly: GCA_030572015.1. NCBI lineage: Eukaryota > Fungi > Ascomycota > Pichiomycetes > Serinales > Debaryomycetaceae > Yamadazyma > Yamadazyma kitorensis. The sequence goes on along the minus strand of JAJLZC010000027.1, from coordinate 118,274 downwards.
ATTCTGTTTTAATATATTTTTCAACCGACTCACAACGAGTACCTAAAGGATCTCTAGCATCCAACACATGAATAACCACGTCTGAGGAATCAATAACTTTATATAATTCGTTCCAAATTCTTTTTGATTGACCTTTATGGAAAATGGCTTCTTTGGCTTCTTGAGTGAAGCCTTCTTGATCCATAACCGAACCACCCATCAAACCTAAAGTAGCATTTAATTCTTGTTTTTCTTCATAATCAACTGAATCCTTTTCAGTTGATTGAGCCAATTCTTGTAATGTACTTACTTGTAAGTTTCTTGGTTTCTTACGCTGTTGCTTTGGACCAAAAGTCAGGCCATAAGTTTCAGTCTCAACAATCTTCAGTACCGGAGACTCACTAGTATCTTTTTCATTTAACAAGGACATTGGCAATTTGTTTCTTCTTAATAAAACTTGATATGAGTTGTCCTTTTTATCAGCCATGGCGTTTCTAAAATGAGTCAACGCGTCCTGGGCAATGACTCTGGTGTTACCAAACCATCTTCTGTTAGGATCAACTCTGGCCACTGGCGCATCAGTACTTTGGAAATCTGCCGCTTGGATGATTTCTCCTTTCTTGTTACGGACAGCTTTCCCTCCAGTGTACATGTTCAAATGCTTGACCTTTTTGGCGTCTCGGTAGAAATTCTCCCCCTTGACACGAAGATTCCCGTCTCTAACATCTCCTTGTCTTACTCTTCTTTGCTTTTCTTTCTTTTGGGTTCCCATCTTCTTCTTCTCTTCTCTTCTCTTCTCTGCTCTTCGCTTTCTTCACAAAAAAATTTTATCTGAGACTGCGAGATGAGATTTGGGATGTCGGACGTCGCGCGGGCCACCCTCTGGCCCCCAGCCCAGCAAATGTCGCCAAGATCATTGTTGCAATTTTACTACGAGGATTAAGGCAAGAACAACAAGAATCAAGCCCTAAAACATAGGTAAAGCGACGGAAGGAGAGCGTTAGAAGAGCGGTAGGGACAGAAAGAGGACATAGAAGGCTGACAGATATGACCAACCCAGCCAATTCGTTTCTCAACGACTTGACACCCACTGAAGAGCATTTCTTAAAGAAGATCGTTTTGGAGCGAAGGTTAGAGAGAGAGTTGAAACTATTAAGTGATCCCAACTGTTTAAGATTTTTTGGAGAACCGTTCAAGAATGATGGTGTTAAGAAACAGGAGGGAAAGCAGTTCCCATTATTGAGGTTTTTCTTTGATAACTACGTTGCAAAGTTCCCCTTCATTGCTAATAATAGTGAACAAGATCAAGCCAAATTCTGGCAAGATACGGTACAACCATTCATTGAAAGTGTTAATGGGAAGCAACTATCCAATTCGAATGATCGGGCAGAGAATATCACCAAAAGAAAACAGATCAATTCCAAATTCTTGAGTGGATTGCTATTGTTTTACAATTCGATGCTTGTAACTGATAAAGACATGCAATACCTTGAACAAGATCATTTAAGGCCCAGTGATGTTGGGAACTTAGATAAAATTAAGGCCCATAAGACTCCCATGATCCAAGACTTGAAAGATGAAACTTCTATAAAGTTTAGCAATGGGTTATTTCTTAATATTGTAGGTGTTACAGTCATTAATCGAACTAATAATAAAATTAGTTGGTTCTATTCAAATAATCAACCAAATCATCATTATGAATTTATCATACAAGTGACTAACGAAGAGAAGGAAGTCCATTATGTATCAAGACCTTATCATCAATTCAAAAAATTGGAAACAGATTTAAGACAAAAATTCCCTGGTATAATGAATATTGAAACTACTAAACTACCTGACAAATTTAAAAATGATGTAAATGGGCTAATTAAAGAAAAATTAAGATTATCATTAAGAGGTTATTTGAACCAATTGATAAAGTTCGAAGAAATTGTCAATAGTAATGAATTTAAGCTGTTTATTAAAGAAGGAAAGTTTTTAAAACTAAGTGAAGAACAAGAATTGGATTATGATAAACGTTTACTACACGAAAAGCATATATTAGGGACCCAACTAGAATTCCAAAAGCAAATGAGTAAAATAATGATAGACTTTAGTAAAAGATTCGATGATTTCAAGCTTCAACTAATTAAGAATCCTGACACGTTAGTAGATATTTTCAAAGAAATTGGATCTAAACCTACAATTGATAATTTATCACCATTATTAGAAGTTTTCATTGATTGGTGTAAAATTGAAATATCTGCTACAATCTTTCAGATATTTTTGGGTCAAGATAATTCCAATGAACTATTAAATAATGTCCGGAAATTTCATAAATTATTCCCTTATGGATTAATGTATAATATTTTAAGATTTACTAATCCAATGAGTATAATTAGCAAAGTGATTAGTTTATTTTTAATAACAATTCCAGGCACTAAGAACAAGAACTTGTTATCGCTATTGTTTATTATGTTATTAGATGAGGATTTAAGTGGATATGAAGTTGAAATTAAAGAAATCAAAGAGAAGCTTAGTGAATTTCCAAATTTCATTAGAGGGATTGAATGTTTTATTGATGATAAGCTAATTGAATCAGAGTTAAATATTAATGAGAATATTATTGAACTGTTGAATAGTTTAAAAGGGTTAAATTCAAAAGAGAAAAGCCTTTTATTAAATTTGCCTGAATCTCAAGAGGTATTCAATAATTTAAAACAACTATATCAATTAAAAATTAGACAAAATGATAAGTTAATTTTAAAAACCTTGTGGGAAGAGCCAGAATTGACTAAATTGATTAAGAACTTTTTAATAATATTTTATCAGCCATTGATTAAGTTGTTAAGTAAGAGTAAATTACATTTATTCTTCAAAGACTATCAAAATTTCAGTAATGAATTGATTGAGTTGTTAGTAAAGCTAAGTGAAGAAGAAATATATTATTTGAGTTCAATTGAAATATTCGATAAACTTATGAAATTATTAGATGATAATATCATTATCTTTTGGAGATTCATCCATAATTTATATAATAACGATGACGAAGACTTATTTTTGAATATCATAAAATGGATAGAGAACTTTCTATTGAAGTTGAGATTGAAGTATATCGACATTGATAAAGTGAAGCTTTCCTTACAGTGTGATGTTCCAATTGATAAAGAGCTCTTCTTCCAACAATTGAATGAAAGAATGAATAGCACCTTGTTGAAACGAAAACTTTTCAAAGAATACTACAAGGATAAACAATTGGAACTGAAAGATACCATAGAAAACAATTGGGATCAACTACATGAAAAATTCAATGAATATGATGAAAACTTTGGTCTAAACGTTGATGATTTAGAAGAGTTCAATTTTGATGTCAACAAAACCGACTTCGAATTCCAAAAGAAACTTAATCAAATCAACGACCTAAAGTATTCATCTAGTGAATTAGATAAGTTCGATTCAAGCTTATTACATGAGTTGAACAGTTTATTTAAAGATTTGTAGTAATTTGACGACCGTACACCCACTTTCCACCTCTATCACCTACCCCCACCTCAATATGCCCCGTACCCCCACGACATCTGACGCCGTACTCCCACCTCAATATGCTCCCGTACACCCACAGTGTTTTGACAAACCCGCCTGTCGTTCAGCACTACCGCTGCCAAGTCCAGAGCCCCAGGCGCCCCAGCTTGGCCGTAAGCCACTCTCCTTACGTAATCTAATAAAGCCTTTAAGCACTCGAACTAATCTGGCTACTGGTCGCGTGGATCCATAAGCAATTTTTCATTTGCAAACTTGAAAGTAAACACCAAGGATAGGGATAGTTAAGATGATACCGATAAGGAATCGGTTAGTGAAGTTGGTATTTATTGTGAGTTGTTTTTTTCTAGTGAGTTCGATCATATTTCTTTCTAGACATCATAATATCCAGAATATAGAAAAGCTTTATCAACAATCAGTTTATGGAGAACAGCATCGATTTCAAAGTCATGAAGAGGTTCAACTTGAAATAGACTTGGAAAGAGAAATCGAAGACAAGTTTAAAGACGTTGAAGATAATGAAGGCAACAGATTTTGGTTATCCAAAACTGGATTAACTCAGACGGAAGTTTTTTTAAAGATCAAGAATTTCATGAAAAACATTGAAGGTCATGATGACTTTGAAAATGATCAAAATTGGTTGAATAAAAATAATGTTTATTTTGATCCACGGTTTACTTTATCGATATATTTGAATACTATTAAGAATAAATATTTGAAATCGAGCAAATCTAACGATGCTGAAGAACAAGTCGATATCAATTCATTGGGTGAGATTTCTTTACCATTTAATTGGATGGATTGGATGGATCTAACTGATTTGAACGATGATTTGACCACCCCTATGGAAGATAGAATGAACTGTAATAAAATCAGACAAAATACTAATAATGATCCGGATCCAGGCTATTTTTGTAAAGATAACAACGCCCTTTCTGATGATGATATTAAGAGGTTAGGTTTTAAAAATAGAAACCAATTACCTGGTTTTATTATTCATGGCCATTCAACTCATGATGATAGACCATATAATGATTTTAGAGTATTAGAAGCTAAATCCCATGCGTTGACCCAACATTTAGCTAAACCTTTGAAAGTTATAATTTTGAACCAAGATGGGGGCACTTTTGAATTTAATGTTGATCAGACATCAAATGATAGATTGATTAGTTCAAATTTAGTTCATGAATATCTTGAAAACTCTGATTTTAATTATGATGAAGTTAATGATGATACAATACTAAGATTCAATCCTATCGATGAATTAAATTCATTGAAATTGAAACTTAAACCAAAAGTCTTGAGCGACACAGAAGATGCTAGTGGGATGTATAAAATCTTAAGAAAGCAGGAGGATGTTACCCAAAGTAAATCCTTAACTTTGACTAATGAAATGTTTCATTATACAAACCAAAAAGCCCATGATCAAATTAGAAAGTATGAAGAACTTGGCAATACAGGAAACTTAACAGCCAATGAAAGAATGTATTTTGAAAGTTTGAAATATTGGTCTACCTTTGAAGGTAAAGACGAGTTAACCTATTTCAAAATGGCCGTGATTAGAAAAGATGATGAGCGTAATAGGGATCAAGAATGGGGGTGGCATTATGATTGGAGATTTTTTAATGGAGCATTAAACTACGATAAGATCGGATGGAATGAGCAAGAACTAAACTATAGAGCCAATATTATTTTAGATCGTTTATTAAGAAACTGGAATAGGTTTGCCGAAGAAAAGGGGATCGTTACATGGATAATGCATGGGCCCTTATTATCATGGTATTGGGATGGATTAATGTTCCCATTTGATCTTGATATCGATGTTCAAATGCCAGTGAATGAATTGGTAAGACTAGCCAAAAACTATAATCAAACGTTAGTGGTTGAAGATCCATCAGAAGGATATGGGAAATATTTGATAGACGTGGGGACCTTCATCCATAATAGAGGTATAAGTGAACAATCGAATCATATTGATGCAAGATTTGTTGATGTAGACTCGGGTATATACATTGATTTGACAGCATTGGCCAAATCCAAAGCCAATACTCCAGATGAATACAATAATAATGAACTAGTCAACATCGATAAACCTACGGATAATGATGAAGTTGAAATTTACAATGACAGAAGGAAACATTTTTATAAATTGGAACAATTATCACCATTAAGATATTCGATTCTAGGAGGGGTTCCAGTATATGTACCTTCTACAATTACTGATAGATTGGTATTTGAATATTCTCAAGGATTAACCAATTATGAATTCAATGGATGGTATTTTGTAGATAAATTGAATTTATGGTTAAAACAAGAACAGATTGTTAAGATTTTTCCTAAAGAAGAGCTTCAAAAAGTCCCAGAAGAAGGCAGCTCAGACCAATTTGAATATGATCGAGACAAGATTATAGCCAAGATCGCTAGTATGAATGATCAACAACTTTTTAGTTTATTGAAAGGTGATGATAACATCTTAATTGAATATTATTTGACAAAAGAATTGACTGATTTGCATTCGATTGAAAAACAGTTTTTATTCGATTCATTAGGTAGAGATAATGTAGAATTAAGGCAAAATAATCAATTCATTCAAAGGTATAATGAATTTGTTTCCACGTTCAAAATGTCGAAACCATTGAGAAAAGCCTTATGGGACTACGAAAACTTAGAACGACAACAGCATCATATGGAAGACAATTGAATCACATATGCAACCATGTGTACCCTCTTAATTTAATATTTGCAGCATCACCCCCCAGTACACCCCCTGTCTCTTGCCTCCTCTTGCCTTTTGCCAGCATCACCGCTGTCTCTTGCCTTTTCTGGCTTCTTTCTACACCTTCCAACTTCTGTCTCTGTCTCTGCCTGCCGGCTGCAAGTTGCTTAGGTACTGGGTCGTGTCCGCCCAACCGTTGGGTCGTGCGTGCGCCAAGATCCACCCGCTCGATGAAATTTTATTCGTTTCAGCCATAGCAGTTGATTACATGAAACATTACTATTTGAGATAGAAACGATGTCAGAGATACACACAGGGCTTAGGAATAGGTTTAAGCAGTCAAGTATAGGGTCAGGTTCCACTGAAGAATTATTGATCGAAAAGCTTGATATCTTTTTGTCGTCCATAGAATCTCGATTGGATCAATTTGAACAGTATTTTAAGTTCAATAACTTGGACGATCTTGACGAAGAACTCGAGAATGAATTCAAAAGTAAAGAGAGTCTTGATATGGATGGCGATGGGGAGGATGCAAGTGACATGGGAATGATGCAGAAAAGAAGAAGAGGTAGTTCAGCCAGCTTACAGTCGTTTAAAAGCTTTGCTAAATTAGATATGATTCATCAAAGATTGAAGCTAATCAAACAGTCAGTATTGAAGAGTTCGACCCTGAATTTAGATTATTTATATAAGACATTGGATGATCAGTATAATTATTTATTCAGTTCTAATGATCGTTTTATCCCCACCGATATGTCATTTGATAACTCGAAAGAAATCTTGAGTCAAAAAATTATCACCACTTTACAATATTTTGACGATAAATTGATTCATATTGATGACATGATTCAAAAAAGAATGAAACCAGTTCATAATGATGAATCGATTTTCAATATTTTCAAATTCTACAACTTCAATAAAGCGTTGAAAATTGCCCAACATGATTATTTACATTATTATCAATTACCCTTGGGTTGGAGAGAAAATCGTTATATTATTAATGGCTATAGATTTTCTTTGAATCATTATACTATGTTGAAATCGATTTTCCAATTCAATCATAATGAATCTATGAATATTTGGACCCATCTATTGGGATTCTTTTTAATGTGCTACTTTTGGGTATACGATTTCCCAAATTCTAAAGCATATCAACAGAATGGATTTAGAGATAACTTGGTGGTTTATTTCTTTTTATTAAGTGCCATGTCATGTCTAGTTAGTTCTTCTAGTTGGCACACATATTCATGTTTTGCAAAAATAAATACCAGGTATAACTTTGCATGTATTGATTATACAGGGATAACCACATTAATCACTGCTTCAATCATAACGGTCGAATATGCTTCGTTATATAATTATCCTAAATTATTAAAATCATTCGTATCCTTTTCTTCATTTTGTGGACTTAGTGGTTTATTGTTTAATTGGTCCCCATATTTTGATAAACCAGAATGTAGATCAATAAGAATCGGATATTTTGTTAGTTTGGCATGTTTAGGAATTGCTACTATTTTTGTTTTGTTCTTTTACGAAGGATTTGTAAAAACTATCAAATTTGTATTACCATTATCTTATAAGAGTTTTGTGTGGTATTGGATAGGGGTTGTGTTCTATGGAGGCTTAATTCCTGAAAGATGGAGATATGATGTTATTATTAATGAAGATGAAAGCTGTAATCATGAACACAATTCAAAAGATATTCTTTCGGGTAACATTGAAAAAAGCGGTGAAGAAGAATTTGAAGAGATTGAACATGATTTAACCGATAATATCTTGAATAAAGAACACCAAGTATTTGAAGCAGAAAGTGAAAATGAAAGGGAAGATGAACGAGAAAACGAACAGTTTAAATCAATCATCGATAAACATTTTCCTCAACAACCTACGTTAACTAATTATCATAAAGACTTCTTTTCATTATGGTGGGTTGACTATTTGTTTTCAAGTCATAACGTATGGCATATATGCGTTGTTTTAGGAATAATCGGTCATTATTATTGTGTATTGGAAATGTTTGAAAAGATTTCCCCTTAGACACTGGACGATTGCGTTGGATAGAGAATATATATATTATGAGTCAAATGGTCTACCTCTTTACTCCTGTGAATTTTACTTTCAAAAACGCATCTCTGGTTATAACCACTTGAACCAATTCGATGTTGTATAAGTGGTCTTATTCAAATAAGTGGGGGTGATGAAACATCGGCCGCCAATTGCAAGCCCCGGGGACAGTTTTCCATGGAGAAATCCATGGAGAAAGCTTCCATGTTGGTGGAGAAAGTGATTTATCGCTATGATTGCAACAATCCAAATCAACTGCTTTGCTCGGCAAAACATTCTGAGTTGACAGTACCAAGAACATATTGCAAAATTCTTGGTCTTGTCACTCAGACGAGTCAGACAGCCATCCGAGACCCTTGTAGGTACACCAGATAACAACAAAATACTGACAAGCTTGAAATGCCCATAGGTAACACCATACCACCACCCCATCTGGTTTCCCTACAAGGCCCAAGGCCCAAGGGGGCCCTCTGTCTATACTTTTGCAACATCTCATCAGCCACCTCCACCGCTTTTCGGTTGCGCTTTGCTGTTTTGAGCTTTGCAACCAAAACAGAAACGTTACACAAAAGCAACCAGGGTATATAAAGGCTGGAAATTTTCTTGATAAATTCTTGGATATTTCTTGACTTCAATCGACTTTGTTCAAAGGGAAGTTTTATATGAAATTGCCTTCATAAAACAGATTTGAAGGGAAAAAGGAAACCTGGGACAGGAAATTTGGGACAGGAAACAGCAAGAAATAATCTGTTGACTATGCATGTCAAGTTAATCCAGAACTGTCGATCACTTGTCAAGTCTGTTTGAAGCAATCGTCTTCACGTCTACGTCCAGCTACTTGGTGGTCTGGAAGGTAGGTTGCAAAAAAGAACTGATGCCAATAGATTACGATGCTCACCGTGGCTGTTTGGACCTTAAAAGATTAGGATCTGGAGAACAGTTTATACTTTGTCCTTGGGATACTATGCAGTTTGTACATACTCGGGGCAACACTCTTGCTGTTATTCAGCGTTAAATTTTGAGTCGGACGTATTTGTTAAGCAGCAACAATAATGGAAACTGACCCTTGTTCATAATGAAGGTTGATTTTCTTGTGTTTCTTTATGTAGTCAGATTCATAAACACCTTACATCATATAACGTTTGCACACAAATTTGTTACACGATATATAGGAAAAGGTTGAATGTTTGCCTAATTAGTAATAATCTTTGGTTCACCCCAAAGCCAAAAGGCTATTGAATATTTGCATCCTCTCCATAAAAATTTCATGGCGTTGCACATTTGACAACAGTCAAAAATACTATAAATATCAAATGGTTTTACCTTTTTTCAAACGATTATTGTTATTAGGTTATATATTTGTTCCAAAATGCATTTTTCTTTGACTGCAAGAACTAATACATATGGTTTATCCGGAAGACCATTAAGGCTCGCCATTACTTTTGCAGCCGTTTCGGGGTTTTCATTATTCGGTTATGATCAAGGTTTAATGTCTGGTATTATTACCGGATACCAATTCAACTATGCTTTCCCATCCACTCATGACAACAAGACTGTTCAAGGGGCTGTTACTGCTTCTTACGAGATCGGTTGTTTTTTTGGAGCCTTATTTGCTTTATTCAGAGGTGATAGGATTGGTAGAAGGCCATTGATTATTGCTGGTTCGGTGATTATCATTCTTGGAGCTATTATTTCAACGGTTGCATTTAAAGATAAGTGGGCTTTGGGTCAGTTTGTAGTCGGTAGAGTCATTACTGGTATAGGTAATGGTTTAAATACTGCCACCATCCCAGTCTGGCAATCTGAAATGTCCAAAGCTGAAAATAGAGGTAGATTAGTCAATTTGGAAGGTAGTGTTATCGCTGTTGGAACCTTCATCGCTTATTGGGTTGATTTTGGATTCAGTTATATCGATAATTCTGTTCAATGGAGATTCCCTGTTGGGTTCCAGATTTTCTTTGCTGCCGTTGTGTTCTTTGCTATCATTGATTTACCAGAATCTCCAAGATGGTTGATTGCTCATGATAGAATAGATGAAGCTAGAATCGTTTTAGGTAAATTGAATAACTTGGCTCCAGATTCTGATTTGGTCATCGCTGAACAATCTGTCATTTCTGAAGCTATCAACAGATTCGATAAGACTCAAGCTGGTTATAAAGAATTATTCAGTGGTGGTAAGTCACAACACTTCCAAAGAATGATCATTGGTGCTTCAGGTCAATTTTTCCAACAGTTCACTGGTTGTAATGCTGCCATTTATTATTCGACTGTTTTATTTGAAGAAACTATCAATTTAGAAAGAAGAATGGCTTTGATTATGGGTGGTGTTTTTTCAACCATCTATGCTTTAGCCACCATTCCATCGTTTTTCTTAATTGATACTTTAGGTAGAAGAAACTTGTTTTTAATTGGTGCTTCTGGTCAAGGTATTTCGTTCTTTATCTCATTTGCTTGTTTAATCAAAGAAACCGAACAAACTGCTAAAGGTGCTGCCGTTGGTATTTTCTTATTCATTACCTTCTTCGCCTTCACCATCTTACCATTGCCATGGATTTACCCTCCAGAAATCAATCCATTGAAAACAAGAACTGTTGGTTCGGCTGTTTCAACTTGTACTAACTGGCTTTGTAATTTTGCTGTCGTTATGTTTACACCAGTTTTCATCGGGAAATATAACTGGGGTTGTTACTTATTCTTTTCATTGGTCAATTTTTCATTCATTCCAGTCATTTTCTTCTTCTACCCTGAAACTGCTGGTAGACAATTGGAAGAAATCGATATTATTTTCGCCAAAGCTTACGTTGAAAAGCGTCAACCTTGGAGAGTCGCCCGTACTTTACCAAAATTATCTATTGAAGAAATTGATCAACATGGTAGAGATTTAGGATTATATGATGATTCTGATATTGAAGACAAACCAACCGACGAATATTCTGACTCGAAGAATGATTCGGATGTCGGCAATGAAAATAACGAACAACCAAAAAATGTATAAGATTAGATCTATAGAATTAGAATATATAGTAATTATTTATCTCCCTACCAATAGCTAGTTGGGCCTTCTCTGTTGGGTCCAGTCAAGCCCAAGCTCACATTTCAACAGCTCCGGTACTAGGAATATAAACAATATAGGCAAATTATAGTACTTGGGGTTTATTTCATTCGTCAAATTTTCCTTTTGTCGGCTGGACTTCTTATTGAATTTATAGTTGGGATTATTAGCAGACTTTTGCTGGATTAATCTGTTGTATTGTTGGACTTTCACTTTGGTCTTCACGATTTCAGCGGTACCGATTAGTTTATTGATGCACGTAGATTTCCCTGCCAACAAAATCGGCACTCCTTGCTCTACAGCCTTTGCTACTCGGTCGATAATCTTCTTCATTGGCTCATTGGTTCGTACTATAATCGGCGAGACTTCTTTATGATCTGGACCGTTCAGCGCCGAAATCACGCCGTGCAAGTCCTGGTTGGTCTTCGCCACCTCTGTCTCGTACCTGTGCTTCTCCTCCAAGTGAATGTCGTTGGACAACTCACTCATATTTATAACAATTAATAAGAACTAGCTGGCAAAGGTGTACATTAAAGATAAAAAATAGCATCGCGAACTTCACTTCTTATAGACGCTTCCCTTACTGCTCCTGCTGTTGTTGGCGCTGTTTAAGATGATGGTCGCAGATTCATACTTGCCGTATCTGTTGGCAGAATGGGCGTCCAAGCTGTGGTCGTACTTGACAGATTCCATGAACTCGGTGTGAAGCTTCTTCAATTGCTCGGTGGAGGTGTTTTTGTCGATGGATGGGTGTAAGTTGTGGAAACTCTTTGGTCTTGGTAGGGGGATTGTGGGGAATCCTGGGTATGGCGGTTGAATTTGGTATTGGATTGGCGGCTGGTAGTAGTACGGCATGGGTGCCGCTGGAAGGGGTGCCGTTACGGAAGCCGCTGGAAGGGGGTAGCCATAGTTGGGCTGTAGGGGGCCAAACGGAGATTGATAAGGCATTGGCTGGCCTATCATCCCGGCTACTAATGGCATTCCTGGAGTCGGTGGCATTCCTGGGGCTGGTGGCATTGCTTGACCTGCTAGTGAAATTGATCCTACTGGCGGAATGGGTGGAAAAGGTTGCTGCTGTGACTGTTGATGCTGATTTGGATTAGCCGAATTACCTTGGAATGGCGATGGAATAGGATCGGGTAAGGAAGCGGTGTCATAGAAGGTCTCAGAATAATCTTGGACCAATTCTTTGACGGCAGAATCTATGGTTACCACCGACTCGTTATCGTCATTATCATCCTGCTTCTGTTGAGCCACCATCATTACCAAAGGGTATGTTTCAAATTGCGCAGGACGTGTAGGTAAGGGTAGTGGGTTAAACGGAGGATAATTCATCATATTCTTTTCAGGAGGGATACCGTTTACTGACTTGAAATTTAACAAGGTTCTCTTCAACTGGAAGATTTTAGAATGGTTAGTATTTCTAACAGTGACCAATTTACCTAAGAATCCATTAATTGATTCTAAAAAAGGACAATTTAAATTCAATCCAAAGGATATGTTTAATAAGTTATTTAACACTGAAGAAATTGAAAGTTCAAACCCATTGACAAAGTTATAATAAGTCTTATTAGCATCCATTGAGTTGAAATTATGTTTAAGTAACGACAGATGCTTTAAGTAATGATTGCCTTCCACTAATATCAAAATTTGTAATAATTTTTTAGATTCAGCTGTATTTTCCTTTGGTAAAACTTTTGAATGTAAGTTTGAACAAATAGTCAATATCTCATCGAAACTTCCTTTCATAATTGGTATAACATTGGACAATTTTGCTAGCTTTAGGACATTATATTCTTCAAAAATCACTGATAATGCATGTAAACAAACACAAACGATCAAATTCTTCCAAATTTGTTTGTTAATAAACTTATACGATTGAACTGGTAATAGTACTATACTATTATTATTCCTTTCAAAGATTTGATGCAAGTTCTTTAATAGAATTCCTTGGAATTTATATGTCAATATGGCATTTATATTTGGTTTCACGAATTTATTTGATAACACCCCTATTATTAAGGTCAAGTTTTGATGGACGATCAACTTGAAGTCATTCGGATTCAATGTTAACCGTCTACAATCAATATCTGAATAGAACCCCAATACAACATTCTTAGTCAATAAATCATTGATCTTCTCATATAACCATGGACTCTCGTTACAGTCAAGCAAGACAATCGTTTGATCATGGATAATAGATTTGAACTTTGATATTTTCCTAATCAACACATTATAAAACTTTTCTGTTAGTATGACCAAATCATACTTTTGTTTGAGCTTTTCAATGTTATTCACTGTTTTATCTACTTTAAAATTGATAGTTTGATGGTTCATCTGGATCGAATAATTCTCCAGTAAATACTTTATGTCGTTGATATTGTAGATTGTGACGGACCATTTAGACTGGGCTAACAAATAAGAGAGATATACCAAGCTCCCAGACTCTCCTATAACCAACACTTTGGGACCATTCATTCCTTATTCGTATTCTCTGTTTGTAATCCACAGAAAGGTTGCAGCCTTTTTTGCATCCCAAAGGTCGTGTACGGGCATATCAATCGTCTAGATGAAACGGCTGTGTCAGTGCTTTCGTTGTAGTCGACTCCGTCCAGGGAGAAAGGTTGTCCCAGGAGCCAAATGTTTTGTTCCAGAGGCAAAGGTTTAGCCCTAGGAGGCAAAGTACTCAAGTCAAAATGAATAAACTAATAGATCAATCTTGTGATTTTTGCATTATCCAACACAATAGGAAAGAGAACTGACTAAAATATATAAGATCTTTGACCATAAGGTATAACACCAGAGACAAAGGCATAAACCACCTCAAATGTCTATATAACCAGGTCTATATAACCGAGATGGCCCAAAGTCTATATGGAAAGTCTCTAGCCAACGGGTTAAAACGAGAAAATAGCTTCACCATTTGCAGCCATCGGGAAATCCCCGACCAGGGTTTTGACCACCAAATAGCCCATTTCTTTGCACAAAGTCAGAAAGTAACTCAAGCACAGTAAAGGCAACGCCTGCAACTACAACCCAGCATTTCTAACCCCTTCGCTGCTGTATTTCCATGCCACCCGTACTAACTGACTCCAACTGACTCTGGAAACTTTAACTCGATCGAGACGCTGCTTACATAAGCCAGTCTGGGGCAATCAAAGTTTCCACGGGAAAGCCTGAAGAAAAATTGAACAATTATATGTTTAGAATATTAAAACAACTTAGACCAATTAAACCATTACAAGCTTTCAGAATGTCTAGTGTACCATTTAAACAACCACAACACAAATTGACTTTGATTCCAGGTCCTATTGAATTTAGCGATGAAGTATTATATGCTATGGCAACCCCTTCCCAAGCTCATACTTCACCTGAATTTATCAAAACTTTCCAATCAACTTTAGTCAATTTAAGAAAATTATTTAAATCTACCAATGAAAAAACCCAACCTTTTGTATTAGCAGGTTCAGGTACTTTGGGATGGGATATAGTTGGAGCCAATTTAATCAATCCAGGTGACAAGGTCTTGGTCTTATCGACTGGGTTTTTCTCTGATTCATTTGCTGAATGTTTAAAAGTTTATGATGCAAAAGTCGATGTATTAACTGCTGAAGTTGGTGATGTTGTACCATTAGATAAGATCGAACAAAAATTGAAATCAGAAAATTATACTGCCATTACCATTACCCATGTTGATACTTCAACTTCAGTTGTTAGTGATGTCAAAGCAATTTCTTCATTAGTTGAAAAGATCTCCCCTGAAACTTTGGTTGTAGTTGATGGGGTTTGTTCAGTAGGGGTTGAAGATTTAGAATTTGATGCTTGGGGTCTTGATTATGTCTTGACTGCATCTCAAAAGGCAATTGGTGTACCAGCAGGATTATCAATTTCATATGCCAGTGAACGAGCAATGACTAAAGCTTTGAATAGATCTAAAGATACTACTTTCTTTGCTTCATTGAAGAGATGGACTCCAATCATGAAGGCTTATGAAAGTGGATCAGGTGCTTACTTTGCCACCCCAGCAGTTCAAACCATTACTGCTTTGAAAGTTTCATTAGATCAAATCTTTTCTGAATCTTTAGATACTAGATTTGCTAAACATGCAGCAGTTTCTGATAATTTCAAGTCTGAATTAGAAAAATTAGGGTTGAAAATCTTACCTGTCAATAAATCAGTTGCAGCTCATGGTTTAACTGCAGTTTACTTCCCAGATTCAATTAATGGTCCTGATTTGTTATCTAAATTAGGCTCAAAAGGATTCACTGTTGCTGGTGGTATTCATAAAGCTTTGCCAGGTAAATATTTCAGAGTTGGACACATGGGCTATTCAGTTTATGAGGGCCACCTTGATTTGTTATTATCGTCCATCAAAGAATCCTTATTAGAATTAGGTTACTCTAAGTAGTATCGTAAATATAACGAAAGTGCGCTTCACTGAGTTTTTTTTTCATCTTCAATCAAAGGTTTTCATTGAATTTTGGAGTGCAATATCATAGTTTGAGTTGAGTAATGGCCGTCCCATTCCCTGATATCGATCCTTATGAAGTATTAGGAGTGGAATCGAAATCCAATCCACTTGAGATAAAAAAAGCTTATAAAAAGTTGAGTTTAAAGTATCATCCCGACAAGCTACAACAATTACAAACCAAAGAATCAAGTGAAGCATTTCCTAAAATCCAATTTGCATATAGTATATTATCGGATACTAATAGAAGGAGCCGTTATGATGCCACAGGATCCTTAAATGAAATAGATAACGATGGTGATGAGTTTAACTGGAAAGAATATTTCGATTCATTAAATGACAAAATCACCATTGAAATGATCGAAGAAGATAAAGCCAAGTATCAGAAAAGTGAAGAAGAAAAGAGTGATATCTTACAGAATTTCATATACTATGATGGTGATTTCTTAAAGCTATTTGAAGTCATACCACATTTAGAATTCGATGAATATGAAGAAGAGCGTATATTTGATATGATTGAATCATTAATCAAAGAGAAACCTAATGATTTTAATAAATCTACTATCAAATCGTTTGAAAAATATAAGAAATCAAGAAAGACTAAAGTCAAGAACAAGTTAAAAAAGCTAGCCAAAGAAGCTAAAGAAGCTGAAGAATTGGAAAATATCATCAAAAACAAGTACAAAGGCAATGATTTGAAATCCATGATACAATCAAGACAAAACAACAGATTGGATGACTTAATAAGTAACTTAGAGTCCAAATATGTCGACAAGAAGGGGAAGAAGAGACTAGACATCGATGATGATGAGTTTTCCAAAGTCCAGCAAGGTCTCCTAAAGAAGAAGAAGAAGACTTAACTTTTGTAAATAGTTCCACTTTTTGTGAGTTCCGCTTCCAAGTACATTAATAGCTACCACACCTTTCCTGACTCCAACAACGTCGATACGTCGTAATCATCCTCCACAGTGTGTACTCTCTTAACTATGTAGCTACCGGTAAATACACGTTTTGGTGATGGGTTTCTGATGTCAGCGCGTAGCGATTTGTTTACCTGTAACAAAAGGTTGAGTTTGGAGAGAATTAGTATAGATCATGAGTGATTCAGAAGACTATTCGGACTTCGAGGCCAGTGTGTCAGAGGTAGTTTCGGATGCGGGTTCAGATGCCATGTCAGATATCGAATCCGATGGGTCAATCGAAGTAGCCGCCCCAAAGAAAACGGCTAAACCCACAAAAACTCCACTTTCTGATTCGACTAATATCTCGTCGATGTTGGCTAGAACAAGCTCTCAGTCTAAATCCAGTTCACCAGCTAAGAGCTCAGCCCCATCAAACGGCTCAGCAGCCGCTGCAAAGAAATCCAGTGGCGGGAAGAAGGGTGGTAATGCATCTGAGCAATACCAAAGATTATCACAATTGGAACATATATTGAAAAGACCAGATACTTATATTGGATCAGTTGAAAAGTCACCGATGGAAATGTGGTGCTATGATGCTGATTCTGAACGAATGGTTTTCAAAGAAGTCAATATTGTCCCTGGGTTATATAAGATTTTTGATGAAATATTGGTTAATGCTGCTGATAATAAAATTAGAGATCCAACAATGAAAAATATCAAGGTAAAAATCGATCCAGAAAATAATATCATCGAAGTTATGAATGATGGGAAAGGTATTCCTGTTGAAATCCATCAAAAGGAGAAAATTTACATTCCTGAATTGATTTTTGGTAATTTATTAACATCCTCAAATTATGATGATGATGAAAAGAAAGTTACTGGGGGTAGAAATGGTTATGGTGCTAAGTTATGTAATATTTTCTCCACTGAATTCCAATTAGAAACCTCAGATTTAAG
The DNA here is from genome assembly GCA_030572015.1 of Yamadazyma kitorensis. Taxonomy (NCBI): domain Eukaryota; kingdom Fungi; phylum Ascomycota; class Pichiomycetes; order Serinales; family Debaryomycetaceae; genus Yamadazyma; species Yamadazyma kitorensis. The sequence continues at coordinate 100,617 of JAJLZC010000027.1, read as the reverse complement.
TAATGAAAAAAATTATAAACAAGTATGGAATAATAATATGTCAAATGTTACTAAACCAAAGATTACTAAATTAAAGGGCAAAAATGAATTTACAAGGGTCACATTTAAACCGGATTTAGAAAAGTTTGGTATGGATTCATTAGACTCTGAAATTTTATCGGTATTAAGAAGAAGAGTTTATGATTTATGTGGAACAGTAAAAGATTGTAATATTTATCTTAATGGTAAAAAATTGAATATTAGAAGTTTTAAAAGCTATGTTGAAATGTACGTGAAAGCTATCAAAGAAAAATCAGATACTAATGAAGAAGAAGAAAAAAAATATACAACGGTAGTTCATGAAGTCTTCAATGACAGATGGGAAATTGCATTTGCCGTGAGTGATGGGAATTTTAATCAAGTTAGTTTTGTAAATTCCATAGCTACAACCACTGGTGGTACTCACATTAAATTCATATCCGATTCAATTATTACAAAATTGGTAGATACTTTATCTAAGAGAGAAAAGGGTAAGAAAAAATTGATGATTAGACCTCAAGAAGTTAAGAATAACATGTTTTTATTTGTCAATTGTTTAATTGAAAATCCTGCTTTCACATCTCAAACAAAAGAACAATTGACTACTAAATCAAGTCAATTTGGTTCTAAACCTTCAGATAAATTGGTAATTCCTGACCTGTTTATTGCCAGAATTTTAAAGACTTCAATTGTTGATAGAATTAGATCAATTGCTAATGCTAATGAAGATAAAGCATTACAAAAAGCAGATGGGTCCAAGAAATCTAGAGTTAAAGGTCAAGTCAAATTAGTCGATGCCAATAAAGCAGGTACAAGAGAAGGTAATAAATGTTGTTTAATTTTAACTGAAGGGGATTCTGCTTTATCTTTAGCGGTGGCTGGATTGGCAGTAATTGGTAGAGATTATTATGGTTGTTTCCCATTGAGAGGTAAGTTATTAAATGTTAGAGAAGCATCCACTGAACAAGTTAGTAAAAATGCAGAAATTAACGCATTGAAGCAGATTATTGGTTTACAACATAAAAAGAAATATACTACTGAAAATATAAACACTTTAAGGTATGGAAAAATCATGATTATGACAGATCAGGATCAAGATGGTTCACATATTAAAGGTTTAATTATTAATTTCTTAGAATCAAGTTTCCCTGGATTATTAGAAATCCCTGGGTTCTTATTGGAATTCATTACCCCAATTGTTAAGGTTACAATTACCCAAAGAGGTGCTGGTGGTAAAAAGGTTATTCCATTTTATACCATGCCTGAATTTGAACAATGGAGAGATACTGAAGGTACCAAATGCAGATGGAAACAGAAATATTATAAGGGTTTGGGTACATCGACTGATGTTGAAGCCAGAGAGTATTTCTCAGCTTTAGATAAACATTTGAAAAGATTCCATGCTATTCAAGGTAATGATCCTGAATATATTGATTTAGCATTTTCCAAAAAGAAAGCAGATGATAGAAAAGATTGGTTACAGAATTTCCAACCAGGAACTCATTTAGATCCAAACTTGGATATAATTCCAATTGGAGACTTCATTAATAAAGAATTGATTTTATTTTCAATGGCTGATAATGTTAGATCAATTCCTTCAGTATTAGATGGGTTCAAACCAGGTCAAAGGAAAGTATTATTTGGATGCTTTAAAAGAAACTTAAAATCAGAAATCAAAGTGGCTCAATTAGCTGGTTATGTATCTGAACATACTGGTTATCATCATGGGGAGCAATCATTAGTTCAAACCATTATTGGATTAGCCCAAAATTTCATTGGATCAAACAATTTAAATCTATTAAAGCCAAATGGTGCTTTTGGTACTAGAGCTGCAGGTGGTAAAGATTTTTCAGCTGCTCGTTATATTTTTACAGAAATCAATGAAATTACTAGAAAAATCTTTAATCCTTTAGATAATGCCTTATTAGATTATGTTCAAGAAGATGAACAGACGGTTGAACCCGAATGGTATATCCCCGTGATTCCAATGCTTTTAGTCAATGGTACTGAAGGAATTGGTACCGGGTGGTCAACTAATATACCATGTTATGATCCAAAAGATTTAGTTGCAAATCTTAAAAAATTAATGAATAATGAGGAATTAGAAGAAATGAGTCCATGGTATAGGGGTTGGGAAGGAGACATGGAACCATTAGGTAGAGATAGATACAAAGTCAGCGGGAAAATTGAACAAGTTGATGAATCTACATTAGAAATTACTGAAATTCCAGTTAAAACTTGGACTAATAATGTTAAGGAATTTTTAATGAGTGGATTAGGTAATGAGAAAGTAAAGCCATGGATTAAAGATGTCGAAGAACAACATGGGGTTAATATCAGGTTTGTGATTAGAATGAACCAAGAAGAAATGGAAAAGTCTTTAAAAGTAGGATTATTGGAAAGATTTAAATTAGTATCCAATATAAATTTAACCAATATGGTTGCATTTGATCCAAGAGGTAAAATTAAGAAGTATGAATCAAGTTTAGAAATTTTAAAAGATTTTTATTATGTTAGATTAGAATATTATCAAAAACGTAAAGATTTCATGACAGATGATTTACAAAATCAATTGGTTAAATTAAGTGAGCAAGCTAGATTTATTAAATTAATTATCGATAAACAAATATCGGTATCTAATAAAAAACGGAATCAATTGATTGAAATATTACAAAGTCATCAATTCAAAAGATTTGATAAAAATGGTAAAGCTGTTAAAGTAGATGAAGGAAGCGATTTATTTGTTGACGAGGATGAAGAAGAGATCGAAGAGGAAGAAGCCAATGCTGATATTAGTGAATTAAATATTGTTGGAAATAAGACTAGGGAAGACAATGAAGAGAATAAGCCGGAAACCATATATCAACAATATGATTATTTGTTAGGGATGTCATTATGGTCATTGACTAGAGAGAGATATGAAAAGTTGTTGAAACAAAGAGATGATAAACAATTGGAATTAACTAGCTTATTAAGGAAGAGTGCTAAAGATTTGTGGAATAACGATTTAGATGATTTCATGGTTTCTTGGGAGAAGTTTTTGCAACAAGATCAAGAAGCCAGAGCTAATATGATACCACTGAAGGGAACCAAAAGAAAGGCAAGGAGGACTAATACTGATAGCAAAAAGAAGCAAAAAGTTAAGACCGAGCCCAAAATTAAATCTGAATCTTCGAACTCCCAATCCCAATCCCAATTTTCAAATTCCGAGTCCCAATCCCAATTTTCACAGTCCCAACCCCAATCCCAATTTTCCCAATCACAATCCCAACCGCAACCACAACCAAAGTCACAATCTTTATTGCCTGAATATTTCTCACCAACTAGTAAGAGTCAAGTCAAGGTGGAAAAGAAGGCACCTAAGATCATCAGTTTGTTTAGCGACAGTGAAGATGATGAGATCTTAGGGTTAAAACCAAGATCAAGCCAATCAGCTTCCCCAGTAGTTAAAAAGAGCTCAACTCCGAACATCGAAATCCCAGAATCCCAACCCAAATCTAGAAATGCAAAACAAACAATAGCAGAGGAGTTGGCCGATTTAGTACAAGTGACTAAACCAGATACCAAACGAAAAAGAAGCGTTAAGTATCAAGTCATTGACAGCTCTGATTCAATGGAAGACGACGACGAAGAAGACGACGACGAAGAAGATGATGACGAAGATAGCTATGATGATTCTGACTAGCTGTGTATGTAGCTTATACCACTTCATAATATATAGCTTTCCACTTCATACTATAGCTTACACCAATATAGCTCACCACAATAAATATTTTTCTTCACCACATTATCCACCGTGCATTCCCATGGTATTAGCCTTAAGCTTAAACCTAATCTGGAAATCTTAACCAAGGTGATCGTTGGTCATCCTCCCCATTGTTTATCATGAAACAATCATCCAATGTCGTATACCTCGTAATTTATTATGCGAATTTGGCTGGAGAAAACGCCCTACTGATGCCTTTGGGCCTACATACAGTATATTTCATTGGAGATCTGACCTAACTTAACCCGCCTGTGAGCGTTTGTATTTAAAGGGATAGACAGAAGGGATTTATTTTCACTACTTTCTGATACAAGCGGACCAGTGACGGACAAGCAGACAAGCGACCTACAAGAGACGAAACTTGATGTACTCAGCAAACCAATATTTACCGCTGTTGAATCAGTCGCAAGCACAGGGCCAGACCCAGGGCCAGACCCAGGGCCAGACCCAGGGCCAAGATCACCTTCAGGGACAAGGCCAACAGTACAACCAACCGTACCAACAATACCAAGGATACTCCAACTATAACCAATACAACCAGCAATACCAAAATGGCGCCAGCTATAGTGGTTCTGCTCCTCTGACCACAAGTAGCCAGAGTCAAGCACAGAATACCCCGAATCCGGCTCAAAACCAAAATTTAGCAGGCCAGGCAACCCCAGGGTTTGATTACCAATATAGACAACAAGCTCAAGTCCAAGTTCAACAGGGCCATAATACTTCCACTTCAGCTAGCCATGGAAGCTCATCACCTCATCAGCAACAACCACCACAATCCGCCAACACTGTTTTACCCCAAATTTCAATTCCTGTGAACCAATATTATGGCAACCCAGTGAATGTTCCAGGTTCTAATACTAGAATCACCCAACAAGAAATCCAAATGTTAAAACAATTATTGTCTACTGGTGAAAAATATAAATGGAAACAAATAACTAAAGATATTAATAATTACGCTGCCCAAAGAAACAACAAGGATATTATTAAAAACATTTCTCCAACGTTTGTTATCAAACAATATCAAAGTTTATTGGGGTTGCCTAATAACCAAATGTATTTTGGGATGTTGGGTAGTTCTTTACCTTATGTTATTAACGGGTGGGAATCAGTAAATGAAGTTGATTAATCGCTCCCTGTTTTGTTTCAGTTCATTTGATTTGTCTCTTTATATTATTTTTTGTTTGGTTTAGTAGAGTTAGAGTAATGGAGTAAGGATACGTTTATTCTTGTAGTTTACACTCTTTGCAATCTGGATCACAGTCATGTTTATGCTTATCGTCTATCTCCTTTGTCACATCTCCCCGACCATCATCACCCGCACGACCATCATCACCCGCACGACCATCATTCAACTGATAATTTTGGTGTCTATCAATATGGCCCAAGTCTTCATTTGGATACAATTCATTCCTCACTAATACCTTCAAAAACTTTGAATCGGGGAACCCATCATAAAAATACGGTTCGGATTGTTTAGCATCTGTCTTCTTTAGCTTCTTTTGATACAAGATCTTTTCCTTTCTTTGGTCTTGATCCTTTTGTTGCCTAGTCACCAATATCACCTTAAATATCCCTGGCGTTTCATTGATTGGTCTTAAAGAAATTTCATCTATTTTCCCATCAAATGTCATTAGAAGTTCTTGCATGTACCAAACAGCACGGTTCTGCCATTTGCATTTGTTACAATACTCTATTATAACACTAGAGAACATCGTAGCTGTGGAGTTCGAAATCTATTTCGCATTATGTCTATAAAAAGGTATAAAGAAGTATATAATACATTTTTGGTGAAATGAATAATGGTACACCCATTTAAATCTGAATTTAAATGAAATAGTCTATAAGGCACTTAGCCATTTTAAAATTTTTTGAAATTCCCTTTAAGATACCTCTTGTGGGCCCATTTGGTCCCTTTTAGTCCAAACTCTATGACTTTGGTGGATGGTTTGACTTTAGTCTACAAAGCCATGCTTAACCAGTCTAAGTTGTCTTCTTGGATATATTCCAGATTCAACAACCCATCATCCAACTCGTTTATTGGATGCAAATCATCTTCCTTTTTAATACCGGCAATCGATGAAGGAGTTGAATTGTTAGTAACAGGGGTACTGTTAATCCCCAAACCAAATGAATTTGATGTTATTGATGAAGGGGTTGAAGTTGGCATTGGCCCATTAGTTGGAATATTAACTGGTTTCTTCTTTTTGGGTGACTTTTTATCATTGACCAAATTGGTTGGATTCAAATCGTCACCATCCTTAACAATGATTTTCTTGGTTGAATTAGCGCCTCTTTGTCTCTTTTTAATCACATCCGTTTTTAAACTCAATGGTCTAACCACTCCGTGTAATTTCAAAAAGAGTCCACAGGCATTACATAATGGTTGGCCCTCAGGATTTCTTCTCCACAATGGGGTTGTTTTGGTATGACAATTGGTACAAGCTATGTTACTATCTATGGTATTATTCCCTGGAGTATCAGCACTTTTTGGTTTGGATTTCAGGTCTTTATCCTTTGAATTAGCGGAATCCTTTAAATCTTTGGAGTCTTTGAATTCTTTAAAGTCTTTAAAATCGGCCTTGTCATTAGTTGAAATGGAATCAGTTGGTGAGTTTGATCTTAATTTCTTTGTCTTAGTTCTTTTCACTTTGGGTCTCAAATCATTTTTTGGATTCTTATTAAAGTTATCGAAATAAGTTGCATCCGATTCAAAATTCATCGGGGAGTTGAAATTGGTTGGTAATGAATTAGACGATGGGAATGGTGAAGTTTGATTATTATGAGTATTTCCAAAATCATGTAAATTGATTATACTATTTTGATGGGAATGTAAATCAAATTCAAATCCATTTTCATTGTTTGTATTATTTGTTTCAAAGTCATTAAAATCATTAAATTGGTATACTGAAGATATTGGTGCAGTATTTGGATTGGATGTTGGAGCTTGGATTATTGAGTTTGAGTTTGAATGGTGCGAGGCATGGCCCGAAATGGGCACAGACGCCGGGCCCGGAGTAGGTGCAGGTCCAGGCCCAAGTCCAGGAGCGCTGCTGGTGCTACCGCCGGAAGTGGCAGTGGCCTTCCTTAGGTTCGAAGTTAAGTTTGATGTGAATGTTGGTGTTGTTGGAACCCTGGAATGATTGATATCTGACATTGAGTGATGATGAAGGTGGTGTTGGCGAAGTTGTGCATGAGGGTTTGATGGATGATCTTGATTATGACTATGGCTTTGATTTTGATTTTGAGAACTCGATTGGAATGAAGAAGCAATGGCCTGGTGGTTATTAAGATTCATAGGATTATGAAGACTGTTGAAAAAGTCATTTGAGTTCATATTATCATTGAAATGATCAAAATGATCTAAACCCATCTCTGAGCCTTGAAGATTGGTATGGTCAAGACCATGATGGTCAAGACCATGATGGTCAAGGTGGCCGTTATCAAGGTGGCTATTCATATCTAGATTCTCTGAGTTCGATAGCAAATGCAAGTTTGTTTCACTTAAGCTTTCGTTATGATCTTGACCCATCTTTTTAATATGGGCAATGTAATCAAACTCTTCAGCACTGGGATCAACCGTCTCCTTACTTGATTTGTTTGAGTTTATATACATCATTCGCCATGTCAAGTTCTCCATTCGCGACTTATATGGCAAGGATTCTCTTGCCTTGTTATATAGCTTCCATATCTGTTCAGATTTATTATCGTTAACCATCTGGTTAATATCGTTAAATTCATTCATGTTAGCTGATCACAAACGAGATTTGTACTATCTCTTCCAAAAATATGTTCCTCTCTATTCTATTTGTTTGTTGTTTCTTTTCCCCCTTGATATACTGCAGAAATTATACTGTTCACCCCTTATGATCTATTCAAGTTGTTCCCTTGGTTAATCTTAATCTGTATTTTTGTTTTATCAAAGGGGGGAGAAAACACTTTATTTCAAAGCGGTCCTACGACATTGTTATGGTGTAGTGAGCGATGTCGGCATGCAAGAGACTTGGATTAAACCGTTGTGCGACAATTGTCAAATCAATCGAGAATTTCTCAATTTCAATTGGACAAAGATTAAGGATGGCTTAGGTAAGCCGCTTGATAGTAGAAGTAAGCCAATAAAGCAAGAGAGCACTTGGGTTTGAATTGAAGTGGGCCTTTTGAGGTTTATGGCATGCTGGGCTTACATAGTTTGCATAGTTTGCATAGTGCAGACAGTGTAGACAGTGTAGACAGTGTGGACATAGACAGTCCGGAGACATGAGCTGCTTGAAGAGGAAGGGCTGTTGTGATTGTGATTCATTGGCTGCAACACTCAGGAACGCACACGACCTTACCAATTCTTTGGGTTATCCTCTGGCTGGTGCAAGTCATAGGCGAGTAGGCTGCGATACCTGTTTGATCCATTCTCACCCTGAGGCATCAACTTACAACAACCAAGTATTGCTGCCTAACGGTTTACAACTACCATTGCTGCCTAACGGTTTACAACTATTGCTGCCTAACGGTTTACAACTACTATTGCTGCCTTGCGATTCTTTACCAGACAGCCATTATCTCTAGACGGCCATTGTCACTACTGTACCACCCTTTCAGCCTTCGTACCTTCCTGCCTTTGTACCTTTCAGCCTTCGTACCTTCCTGCCACCACACTTCCTCACATCAGAGCCTCCAGGGCTTATTAAGCATATTGTCTCGGTCTTCGCAGGAAATTTTTTGTTCTCGAGATCACCATGGATGATTCAACTGAATCCACAAACTTACTCTCCCCAAAGAAGGGTTATGGGACAGATCAGGGCAATATGGACAACCATAACATCATAGATATTGTCAATTCGACTGCCATTGCTAATAACGAGGCGAATACCAATGAAGGAGGGAAACTAGATACGTTCAATGGGGTGTTTGTCCCCACGTCCTTGAATATCATCTCTATATTGATGTTCTTAAGATTCGGGTTTATCGTCGGTCAATTGGGGGTATTGGGTGCTTTCGGACTATTGTTACTAAGCTATTTAATCGATTCTTTGACGGTCATGTCCATTAGTGCCATAGCGACTAACGGGACCGTGAAAGGTGGTGGGGCCTATTATATGATTTCAAGATCGTTAGGTCCCGAGTTTGGTGGTGCTATAGGAATAATCTTTTTCATAGGACAAATCTTGAATAGCTCTTTGAATGTGGTTGGGTTTATTGAACCTTTATTGGTCAATTTCGGTAAAATTGACGGTGATTTATTTCAATTTTTACCAATTGGTTATTTTTGGCAACTTTTATATTCAACCATCTTATTGGCCCTATGTACGGGTGTATCTTTGGTTGGTTCTAACCTAGTCTCAAAAGCTGCATTTTGGTTGTTTTTAATCTTGATAATTTCAATTTTGTCAATCCCCTTATCAAGTTTTTTCCATAAACCTTTTTATCTTGATGATATCTATTATACCGGGATAAGTTGGTCAACTTTTGTTGATAACTTATTACCTCGTTTCACAAAAGGTGCTGCTGGTTCAGTACAAGACACTCCTGAAACTTTTAGAGATTTATTTGGAATCTTCTTCCCTGCTACTGCTGGGATTTTTGCAGGTGCTTCAATGTCAGGTGAATTGAAGAATCCTTCAAAATCTATACCTTTGGGTACAATCCGAGGCTTGTTTATCACATTTGTTTTATATGCCATAGTTATATTATCTATTGGTACTTCAATACCTAGAGAAATCTTATATAGGGATATTAAAGTTATTCAATCTGTCAATTTACAAGGTTATATTATAATATTGGGTGAGTTGTCTACTGCATTATTTTCTGTTATTATGGGAATAGTTGGGGCTGCTTCTTTATTGGTAGCCATTTCAAATGATCGTATTATTCCAGGATTATCCATGCTTTCAACTACAAAAAAACCTTTAAAACAGCAGAATCGTATTAAAACATTAGCGATTTTAGTGACTTGGTTTTTGGCTCAATTGTTTTTATTTGCAGACATTAATCAAATAGCTGTATTTGTTACAATGGCTTATTTAATGACATTCATAGTTACAAATTTGGCTTGTTTCTTATTGAAAATAGGGTCAGCTCCAAACTTTAGACCAAAATTCAAATACTTTAATTCTCAAACGGCATTATTTGGTCTGATTTTTGCTATAATTGCAATGTTTATTGTTGATGGGATGTCAGCGAGTTTGGTTATTATATTATTACTGATATTGATCATATTAATCCATTATTCAACACCACCTTCTAAATTTGGTGATATTTCTCAATTGCTAATTTATCACCAAGTCCGTAAGTATCTATTACGTTTGAAAACTAATATGAATGTTAAATATTGGAGACCTCAAATATTATTATTATGTGACAATCCAAGAACTAGTTGGAATTTAATTGGTTTTTGTAATCATTTGAAAAAGGGTGGATTGTATATATTGGGTCATGTTGTAATTCTAAATGATGACACAATGACTAAGAATTCAATTGAAAATGAACTGGAATTTAGTATTAATGCTTATAAAGAAGTCCAGAAGCAAAAGGCAGCATGGATCAAGTTAAGAGATTTATCTAAGATTAAAGCCTTTGTTCAAATCGCTTTAGGTCCAACTTTACCTTGGGGGGTTCGTAATGTTTATCTTGGATCTGGACTAGGTGGTATGAAGCCAAATATCACAGTATTAGGGTTTTATGATTTTGTTAAACATGGTTTACAAATGCCTTTAAATTCATTCAAAAACAAATCTCAATTCAATCAATTGCCCACTGACGATTGTAGAGAAGAACAACAAGTCTCTATAAACCAATGGGTTCAAATTATTGAAGACTTAATAATCATGCAGTCATCAGTAGCAGTGGCTGGGAATTTTAATCATTTAAATCTACCTAAAATCATCGAACCAAAATTTTGGTGGTCAGTACCTGATACTGAATCTTCAGCTTCCACTCCCAAAAAATACATTGATCTATATCCCATTCAAATGTCAAGTATCAATGTTATAGATGGTAAATCGACTTTATCAACTAACTTTGATACTTACACTTTGATCTTACAGTTAGGTTCCATTCTATCAACAGTTCCAGAATGGAAATATTCTAACCATCGATTAAGGATTATTGTGTTTGTTGAGAGTGAACATGAAATAGTTGAAGAAAAGGCAAGATTAACTAGCTTATTGTCCAACTTAAGAATCGATGCTAAAGTTAAAGCTATTTGCTTAAACGATGGTTCATTAAATTCTTATAATTATATTGTTCAAGGTCATAATAAAACTTCTAGTAATAAGTTGGAATTCGATAAAATTGATCGAATATTGAAAAATGATCAATGGTGGAAGAACTTATGCAATGCCAGGGAGACATTACATCAGTTAGAGAAACAAAAGTTACGTAAGAAGCAATTGGACATAAAACAGTCTGAGTTGAAACCATTTCTTTTGAATAGATCGTCTACTGTTAAAAGTACTGAAGGTAAAAGCAATATTGGTGGTAGTGGTGGTAGAAGAAGGAGAGAGACTATTTCGAATTTGCATGATAAAGGATTGTCGTTGAGTTTTAATATTAAAGGTGGGGTTTTCGCTAAGGATATGGAAAGTTCATCCAGCTCTGAAGACGAGTTTGATACTGAAACTGACGTTGATCCAGAAAGCTATCAAAATTATGATAATGAAAATAATATTGGTCTAGCCACCGGTAGTAATATTGATACGACGATGCTAGGCTCATCAGGCCTTGCTCCAACCACAACTTTGCAGTCTAAATTCAGGAAACTTAATCTAGATTTGAAGTACAAAGGATCAACAGATCAGTTATCAATCAAATCATCAAGATCCAACTTGAAACCAAATTTTGTATCAATCAAGACTCCACAGGCTCAACTAGTCAATGATGAAGATGAAGATGGGATCGATGACGATACTACGAACAAACCATCCATCACATTTGTTGATGATGGTGACATTTCATTAACTACCACCCCAAACGAGAAAGAAACTACTGGTAATGGCAATAAAGATCCCATGGACTATTTCAATCTTAAAATGGATAAAAAGAAGGGCTCAAAAAACAGATTGAAACACGAAAAGAGTGGGTTAAGATCACCTTCGATCATATCCAATGACGATGGAATAATCCATCAATTAAAGACCCCTCAATTTTTGGCAGCAGACGATGATGACACTGAAATACCTTCATTGAACTCCAGCACAAACTCACAAGGGCTAGGCTCACCAAGAGTCATCCAATCGGCGTCCGCCAACAACAGATCAGACATTTATAAGAAAGGTGCATCTTCTTCACAACCGTCACAGACATCACAGCAACGCCCGCCAGAAGAATCCACTGAAGACCAATTCATAACCCAAAAACAGCTCCAAGAAGAGTTATCCGATCTTTCTTTTGATGATATACCAGCCAAGGGCCAACATATCATTCTCAACGAACTAATGAAGTTACATTCACCTAATTCCCAAACGGATGTTATATTTTCCACCTTGCCTGCCCCTTCATTGAACACCCACTTGGACGACGACGAATCGTTTGATTATACTAACAATTTGGCCATTTGGATGAACGACTTGGCTCCTATCATCTTGTTCAATTCTCAGACTGTCACCGTCACAACTGCTTTATAGCTTCCCTTCATTTTATCGTTTTTAGCATCTAACTATAGAGAAAAGGTTTAATATATGCATTTAGCATCAAGTTATAGTCTTCTGAAGTCTCTGCTTGCAATCCAACTTTTGCGACTCCAAATATTTTTCTTTTGTATTGCAACACCGTAGGAACACTGTCAGTAGGTAACAACATTAGCTATCTATAGATGAACACTACTAACGAAACAGACAAGCTTAAGAAGCGTCAGGAGCAGTTGGCAGCATGGAAGCAGAAGAAACTCAGTGCAAGCGCCGCTAAGGGTGCATCGCCTGTTGCTGATGAGGAATCCAAGAAGAATGATAGATTGAAACGAATTGAAGAGTGGAAAAGGAAAAGGCTCGGCGGCAGTCAAGCTAGTTCAAACGAAGGGAAGGAAGGAGACGATACGCCAGGAAGCGCCAGTGTCAAGCCCAAAACCAAACCGTTTTTGACAATCAAGAAGATTGGGAAGGATGCTACAAAGACAACACCTAAACGATCTATATTTGAAGACGATGAAGACGATGAGGCGGTTGTACCAGTTTTCAAGCGGCCCACACTCAACAGCAAGTCGGAAACAGCAGCTGAGAGTCAAAAAGACGAAGAAGAAATGGATTTGGACCAGTTTATTACCGGATTAGCAGATACCAAACCTGTAAAGGCTGAAATTCAATCAGACGATGAGATAGAAGATGAAAACAACGAAGGTCTTATCCAAGAAGAAGAAAACATTCAACAACAGTTATCTAATAAAATCAAAAAGCTTCAAGAAAGAGAGAAAGCGTTAGACTCGGTTGATCACTTAAAAATCGACTATAAACCATTTCGTAAAGACTTCTATAAACCACCGAAAGAGTTTGAAAACTTAACGGAGGATGAGATCAGGCAAATTCGTAATAATTTGAGTCAGATCAAAGTTAAAGGTACTGACTGTACAATTCCTATTTCCAAATGGTCTCAATTAGGTTTATCATCTTCAATAATGTCTACAATTGATAAATTAGGCTACATAAAGCCTTCCCCCATCCAATGTCAAGCGTTACCTGCTATAATGCAAGGACGTGATATAATTGGGGTAGCAAAAACGGGATCAGGTAAAACTTTGGCATTTGTATTGCCTATGATACGACACATTTTAGATCAGGATCCATTAAACAAGGGAGACGGGCCAATTGGATTGATCCTTACTCCTACTCGAGAATTGGCCATTCAAATTAATAAAGAATTATTAAATTTTTCAACTGATATTAAATCATGTTGCTGTTATGGAGGTTCACCTATTGAATCCCAAATTTCCGAGTTAAAAAAGGGAGTTGAAGTTATAGTTGGTACTCCAGGTCGTCTTATTGATTTATTAACGGTTAATAGCGGAAGAGTTACAAATTTGAAGAGGACAACATATTTGGTATTAGATGAAGCTGATAGAATGTATGATATGGGATTTGAACCTCAAGTTAATAAAATTTTAACCCAAATTCGACCAGACAGACAAACGGTCTTATTTTCGGCCACTTTCCCAAAGAAGCTAGAGATATTGGCTAAAAGAGGATTAAATAATCCAATTGAAATTGTAGTTGGAGGTATTGGAATGGTAGCCAATGAAATCACTCAAAAGATCGAACTATTTGAAGAAGAATCAAGTGAAACCAAAGAATCAAAGGATAATGAAGAATTAAACCGCCAAAAGTTTTTTAAATTAGTTAAAATAATCGATGAGTTCATAAACGTCAATAAGCTATCCAAGATTTTAATATTTGTTGAAAGACAAGAAAGTGCTGATCAATTAATGGTTCAATTAACTTCAAGTGATTATAATTGTTTATCGATTCACGGAGGTAAAGATCAAGTTGATAGGAAATATGCTATTAAAGAATTTTCTTCGAGTTCAGATACTAATATATTAATTGCCACATCGATTGCGGCAAGAGGATTAGATGTAAAAGGATTGGATTTAGTGATCAACTATGATGCTCCAAGTCATATGGAGGACTATATTCATAGAGTAGGCAGGACAGGTAGAGCAGGGTTAAAAGGTACTGCAATTACATTTGTCACTACCAAGCAACAAAGAGCCATAACCGATTTAGTCAAAGCTATGCATCAGGAAGATGAAATAGATGAACGATTAGTTAAGATAAGTGAAGAATTTTTGAAAAAAGTTAAGAGTGGTAAAGAAAAGTATTCATTTGGGTTTGGAGGTAAAGGATTGGATAAATTACAACAACAAAGGGATAATAATAAAGATTTAGAACGAATGACATACGAAGAAATAACCGGGGTAACCACCAAAAGCACTAATGGAGACTCAATAACGCCAAAGGAATCCACGCCAGGGGATAATAGTTCATTACCAGACTTTGAGATCATTGAAGGTAGTGCCCCAGAAACATCAGGTCCTGATATGTCAAGGTATCATTCAAGAATCACCATTAATGATTTGCCTAAGAACACAAGATGGTTTGTTGTTAATAGAGAAAGTTTATCCAAGATTATTGAAAGTACATCCACATCAATCACCAATAAGGGCCAATTTTACCCTCCAGGTGCTAAATTAACAAAGGATTCAATCCCCAAATTATACTTATTAGTTGAAGGATTGACGAGAAATTCAGTTGAGGAAGCCAATGGGTTGATTAAGCAGAGAATGTTACAGGGATTAGAGAACGAAACCCAGCAAGGGAAGTATACTGTTTAATATCAGACGGATACCAACCTAAGCTCCACCAAAGTCCTTCCTAACATCCAACAACAGCCACCCACCTAAGCTCCAACAAACACACCGGACTTAACCTCCATCAAACGTCTCCGTATCTAGACAGCACCCCACCAACAAGCAGCCTAAGTAAGCAGCCCATCAACCGAATAGCCCTGGAACCTTACATAATCTTATACGCATCCTTCGGTATGGCAGTCGTCATATGAATTCGCAGCCAATGCCTCGGACAATTTTTTGTGGGGGGACTGAGAAATAATTTCAAATTGACGTTAGAAAGTTGAAGAGTTAGCTTTTACAAGAGAACATCATACTAAGGAACATATACTAAGGAACAGTCAGAACATGTTTAAAGAAGAAGATTATCAGCACAAAGAATTTATAGTCAAGGAAATCGAGCCGGGATTTATCAATGTTCAGTTCAATAATCCAAAAACGTTGAATGCGTTTGCTGAAAGTACATGGAGAGGATACCAATCAATATTAGAGAAATTAGACCAAGATCCAGATACTAATGTTATTTTGATTTCCTCACCAATTGAAAAATCATTCACCAGTGGATTGAACTTGAAGGAAGCAACCTTATTGACTAGTAGACCGGGCCAAACTGATAAACAAAAGTATGATTTTTTGTATAAACATATTATTGAATTCCAAGAAGCGATTGCCACTCCAGCAAGAATCAGAACCCCAACCATCTGTTTGCTTAATGGTATAGCTTACGGATTAGCCTTAGATATCGCTGCTGCAACCTCCATCAGAATTGCTGTCAAAGATGTTAAATTATCAATAAGAGAAATCAAAATCGGAATTGTGGCTGATATGGGTTCTTTACAAAGATTGCCTTTGATTGTTGGTAACAAATCAAAATTAAACCAATATGCGTTGACTGGTGAAGTATTTAATGGCCAAGACGCCTATGAAATCGGGTTGGTTAGTAAAGTTTTCGATGATTACAAGTCTGCTTTGGATCATTGCATTGAATTGGGCCAAGACATCAACACTAGTCCTTATTGGGCCATCAAAGGTACCAAAGACAGTATTCAGTTCATGTCTAATGGTGGTAATGTCAAAGATGGGTTGGCCAATATCGCCGAATATAACGCTATTTTCATCAATGGACTTGAAGAAAAACCAAAACTTTAAACTATTAAATAGGTTTTTGATCTTTCTATAGCTTTTCTCTTGATTTTGACTTGAATTCCTCAAGAATTGCCTGTCTTTATATACTGAAATGAATATTCATCCTTTACTTGATGTGCGACTCAAACAAAATTTTTTTTCACTTCATTCAATGATGATCAGACACCTTCGAAGTAGTAGGAGGTTGTTCTCGTCTCCAACCATGATATACGGCGAGTATGTACCGAGGGAAGGGATAGAGAGAACGACAGAATCAAGTTGTGGTTTGTCCGGGGCCAACACGGTGAAAACTGATGGAAATATAACCGTAAGACAGTATTTGAAGACTATACCGTCAAGCCAAACGGTGAAAAACTTAAGCACCACCCATTTCAACTCAATAGTTGAGTTACCATCTAATATAATAGTCAAGCAACAGCTATATATTATTATTCAAAGCAAGCAATACGGGATGTTGTTGGAACTAGTCACCAAGTTGAGTGCTGCCTCCAGCTGGCAAAATCATCTCAATCAACATGAATTATCGTATTTGATAGGGGAATTGGTTGATCATCAAATACGGATTTTATTGGAGTTTACAAAGTTCAAGAGTTTGAAAGTGGATAAGAGTTTGATAGATGAAAAGAAAAGTGAAATGGATTGGTTTAAAAATGGAATCAGGCAGATTTATTCCAATTTATTATATGGATCAAAACTATCTATCTATGCAACTCAAGTTCGTAAGAGTTTATATATAAATGACAGCTTCAAACTAAATGTAAAAGATTATGAAAATTTAATCAAGTTGGAATATCATAATAATAAAATCGATTTGGCCAATAAATGGTTTGAAAGATTTGAAAATGACTATAAACTCGATCAAATGACTTTAAGATTATGGGATTATAAGTTTAAAATCAATGGTGGTGACCCGAAACTATGGGAAAACTATGGTAATGAATTATATAGGACAAGATTCAAAGTCCGTCGAAGTCCATTCATTAAAAAGCATTTCATGACGATTCTAAATGAATATGTCAAGCACAACTCAATAGATGATCAACTAGAAAATATCATTTATTGTTTAGGTTATGATAAAGAAGTTGAAAAGATATCTGCCATACTTGAAGAAAAGTATGGCGTTGATTCTAATGGTGATAAGGTTGATGATACAAACAAAACACCAACCATATCGATATTGAACGCAGTTATTGTATCGTATTCATATAATGACAAATTATATGAAGCAATGAAATATATCAATGGGTTTCAAAAGCATTTTGATTTGGATATCACTGGAAATTCGAAGAATTTATGGGATAATTTGATAAAATGGAGTGATTTAACTACAAAGACCCAATTTAAATACGTATTGAACTATTATATCAAAAATTATAATAGTAAAGTCACCGTGACAAGGTTTGAAGACTTAAAAAATGATGTTAACTTCGATTACGAAGGATTTTTAAACTTCCAAAATGACTTGAAGGTAAAAAGGCTGAACCTTATTGATCAAATTTGGTCCTTATATAAGAACGCAAATTCAAGTGGTGATTCTAGTTTGAAATTCTCATTGACTGCTTACAAAACTTACAGTTATTATCTTCGAGAACTCAAGTCAGAAACTCATTATTATCAAATTCTTAACGATTTATCGAAGTTTCATCATCAATACCTAGTCTCACCTCAATCGTTCAATAAGACCTACCAAAATTTAAACGATTCATTGTTATCCATAGACCAGTTATATATGGTCAATATGAAGAATTTGATCGATATGAAGTTCGAGAACGAATGTGCAAATCACGTAATACCCTTGATTGAAGAATGGTCCTTATCCAAAGATATGACCACCTTGTTAATGCTGTACTACAACAAGAAGTTGCCCGAATATAATGTAATGATCCACCAAAAGAGGAAGCTAGACCAACCTTTCTTGGACTTATTCTAGTCACCTTATACAATCCCATATTTGTATGTCCACCACTTATATATACCTTACATATCCTTTATGCTACCCCCTTTACCATACCCTTTGTCTTACAAAGCACACCCTTTACCCTTTATAGCTAAAAGCAGTTTTGCAGCTACCAGGGTCGTGCACACGCCTATATATTTGCCAGCAAATTCGCGTTGAACGAAACTGAAAAATTCTTCGTTGTTCAAAAGGAAACTCAGTTGAACTTAAACACACACTATGGCTGAAGGATTTGAAAAATTGACAGAGATTCCAACAGAGTTTCTTAAAGACGGAACTGCATTTGTTAAAAGATGTCAAAAACCAGATAGAAAAGGTATGTATTAGAGCGTTGAGAAGTTCGCCCCTTGATAGGAGTCATGCGATAAGATTTTCGATATCTGACGGAGACCAAAGGGTAGACCGAAGGGTATCAATGGATCAAAGACTGTTCACAGATGTAATACTAACAAGTTTGTAGAATATTTTCAAATCATTAGAGCCGTTGGTATTGGTTTTATTATGATGGGTGTTATTGGTTATGCTGTCAAATTATTACATATTCCAATTAGATACTTGATTGTTTAAGGATTTTAATATATGTACTGGTACGTTGCGTTGATCTGCCTCTGCCTCTCAGCCTCTCTTCCTCTCAGCCTCTCTTGCACCATATCTTGTCAGTCGTCACTGTCCAGTTCGTCCTTTCCTTCGTCTACCGTCCCAAGATCTCAGTCCTCATAGTTAAGGCTCCTGTATGGACGAGGGAGATGATCTCAGCCAAAATGAAAAAAATTTGAAATTTTTCAGTATAACTCAAGCAGATACAAGATGTCCAAGTTGGTTAAATCGTTAGCTTCGACGCATGAAGAAACAAGAGACGAAGCAATCGAATCATTGGACAAATATGTATCTATAAATGGATCCAAACTAACGTTGATCGAGGTTGAGAAGTTATGGAAGGGGATATACTATGCGATGTGGTTGAGTGATGGAGGTGAAAACCAAGTCAAATTGAGTGAAAGTTTAGGCAAAATGTTTAATAAAAGAGATAGCAAGGTTCAAGACTGGATCAAATATAACGAAGCATTCTGGGAAATCATCATAAGACAATGGGCAGACATTGACCAATGGAGAATGGATAAATATTATTTATTGATCAGAAGAATGTTAAGGTATAACTTCATCTATTTAAATAATCATCATTGGGATCCAAAGATATTGAATAAGTTCAATAAGTTGATTTTGATGCCATTATCAGTCACAAAGAATTTCGCCATACCTTATCATTTGTGTGATATATACTTGGATGAATTAGAAGATTACAAAGATGAAGCACCCGAATTGATACTTGAATCGTTTCAAAAAGTCAAGAATGAAAGTAAGTTAAAGACTCTAAGAGAAAAAATAAATGAAGATGTCTTAACAGATCAAAGAGTGAAGCAATGGTGGGGGGATGAGCAAGATGATGAAGATGAAAAAGATGAAGATCAAGATAGTGATGAAGAATGGAAAGGCTTTTAATGTAATATAATCTAATATATAATCTATAGAGTCCCTCTGTGATGCCCTCTCAGACTATATGGACTCTGGCTTCTCTCTGATGTGACTACACCTGCTGCCTGAAGGTGGACTAATCCGCGATGGCATGAAATTTATTTGAAGTAACACAATGTCAGACAACCAACATGTGCCCAAATTCATCAAAGACGTGCCGTGGTACAAGGAGGGACAGAAGGAGGAAGTGAAAGACCATAGTTTCTCCCAAAATGGGAAAGGGTTTAATGAAACAAATTACGATTCAAAGAGAGATAATTGGAAGAATTTCGAGATCAAATATGATAACAACCAACAAACCAATGCCGCAGGAGACGTGGAGGAAGACGAGGGAACAGACTTTGAGATGGAGTTGGAGGAGTTGGGGTTGGTGAAAAAAGACCTACAAGACAATGTCAAGCAAGACAAACATGAACGAATCATGAGAGATAGGAATGATGTTCCTGACTACATCAAGAACATAGGAGGTGTAAGTAGCGAGACATGGGAGAGCCAAACTGCGCCAACCTCAAACTTAGGCCAACAGGGCCAAGCAGGCCCTAAATATCCTATTGCTTGACCTGTACCTGGGACCTGCTTGACCGGGGACCTGCTTGACCTGCTTCACTTCAGCTGGCAAAAGCTGGCAAAAGCTGGCAAAAGCTGGCAAAAGCTGCTACAACAGAGCGTGATTGTCACGTGCTATGAAATATCACATGATCTGGAACGTGATAGCGACATTCTGACGATAGCTGCAAAATCGATGTCGCCATAGTTGTCCTTGCCCATTCCACACGTGGGGAGGTCCCTAACTATAATCTTAATATTGATTAGTTAATTAATCGTGTGACGTTTAAGTATCAACAAATTGTTAATCCATAAAGTCACACGTTGATTAACCACGTTCAAACAGAGAGATTATATAAGTAAATTAGATATCCCTAATTTATATAAATCGAAGTAGTGGCAGATAGTGGTAGAAAGCACATATTGGCAGAGAGGTACCAGTGTTGGAACACATAGCCATAGGAGCGGGTAGTAACAGATATTAACACAGTAGCGGTATATTAACAAGGATATATCTACACAATATCGATAAATACAGTAATTAACACAGATAGTATAGAAATGACTAACTATAACTTGCCAAACCCTCCAATCTTAAAAACAACTATAATTCAGTTGAATAAGGACTTGGATCAAGATGGGGGCAACTTTGAAATATTAACTAATGATTATAACAATAATGGGGATTCCACTGCTACCACTCCTAATATAATTCAATCATCACCAGATTTGTCAGCTAAAAAGAAAAGAAGAAGATCCAATTCAAATATCAACCAAGAAGAATTAGCTAAGAGAAAATTCGAAACCAAACAGTTACATTCAATTATTGAAAAAAGAAGAAGAATTAAGATTAATAGAGAATTCGAAGCTTTAAAATATTTAATACCTGCTTGTAGGAATGCCAAAGCTAATGATTCTAATTCAACTCCAAAATCAAATGCTAGTAACAATTCTAAGATTGATGGGATGTACAAATTAACAATTTTGAAATCATCAGTGGAATACATTTTATATTTACATCATTTAATTCAAAAACAGCTGGATATAATCGAATCGGTTAATCCTGAATTTGATTTCAACTTAAATTTTTCAAAGATTCCTTTAAATGTTAATGAATACAGAAATATCGATAAAGATTTCAACTTCAAGTCTTTAATCCAAGAAGATTCTTCTTCAAACCAAAATATGCCTATAAGTTCGAATTCAAATGGTAATTCCAATGATGACGAAGATGATGATGATAATGAAGATGAGGACGACTTGGATTCTTTTCAGCTCCCTAGTCCAATCATAACTCCAGATATGCAACCTAATAAATTCAAATATAACTCGAAATTTCAATTACCAGATCCTGCTTTATCTTTACCAAAAAAGAAGCTTTTCAAAAGCTTACCAAAAGATTTAGTTGTTAATGAAGATGAAGAATCAAATGCTTCAAAAACGTTGTTGAGTTTAAGGAAATCTTCAATTGATAGTTTGTTAAATTGAATCTGATGGATATCTTCGAGAAATGGTTGGACGATTTGTATAGATAAATAAAATAAAATATTCGACTTCCCTAGGAGACCCAACGAACAAGAGACTTAACGAAAGAGGTACAACGAACAAGAGCAACAAGAGGAACAAGATAAATATATGCGTATATTAAGGAGTGGTCATAATTGTGGCTCTGCTTGAGTTATTGTTTCCGCTTGAGCTATTGCTAATATGATAGTCGTGCTAGACGGCTAGCAACTCATTCTCATGTAACCATTCTACATACTCATCGACCAAACTTGGCCAAGAACTCATTTCATCATATTGGTTTAACGTGACAGGATCATCCAATATCACTTCTTTAAAGAACTGGTAAAACATCAAGTATGTATCCCTTGAGATATTCGTCTTTGACAGTATCAAGAAATCACACCATTGATCGATTCTTTTCTTGATTGGGGTATCAACATCTATGTATTGGAATAACAATTTCCAATACTCAATCAACGTTTCATAGCTTATCAACTTCTGATTCGGATGCTCTGTCAAAAAATCATATATGAAATTATATAAAGGCTCCACGTCAATAGGATTTTGGTATAGTTTATATAACTTATCAATGTAAGATTTCATAGTATCTAGATTATATATCTTTTCATCTTGCCAATTGCCAATGAACTTATCACGTCTGAATTGCCCCATACTTTCACTCTCTAAAAAGTAACTCAAGATCAAACTCCGAACATCTTCCGGTTCAATATTAAGATCTTGCAAATATTCCAAAGTGCCATCGATTCCTATACTATCATTGGTTTCTTGATATTTCTCAAATAATTTCAACAACGTTGGGTTCGTCTTTTTGCCCAAGTACTCATTTATCGACTTGTTCAAATCATAGTTGTTCTGCGCTAGGTACTTCGTGGCCGTGGGCTTGCTGGTCCCAGTGACCTCCATGAAGTTGTTAATCAATCGATTATTCATTGGTTTATACGAATGAAATGACAGAGCGCGAGTTTGAACCACAAACAGATCAAAATAGCCGCTACGAGACAGCGGCAGACAGTGGCAGCAGCAGAGACAAGGACGAACACAGAGGCAGAGAAGCAATGAGTGTCCAGGAACTCATAACAACCATCATACCCAGTCGTAACTTGAGTGATATTACAGGCGGTGATCTAGAAAACGATGTTTCATTGGTGCTAAATTGGATCACGCTCAAACCACCTATAACTGAACCCAGCTTAAGAGTTAAATCAGCCATACGATCGATTCTAAAGGATGATCAAAGCCAATTGAACTTTACAAGGCTATTCAATACATCGATCAATGAAACGTTTTTCGATATTAAAGTCGATGATTCGCTAGACTTTATTGAATTATTGACTGATTTAATCGACTATAAACAATTCTACGATGATATTTTGAGGTTCTTGAATTTGAATGTTATTTGTACCAATATTTATAATAAGAATCTAAACAATAAGTTCAGGCTTATCTTTAATGATCAGAATTTCCAGCTGAAATTATTTGATTTCATAAATGTCAACTTTCTTAAGTTGAATTATTTGAAGATCAACATTTTGACCATTTTAAAGTTCTTTGACAAAGTGAATTTGATTAATGAGTTTATGCAAATTTTGATTTCAATATTGATTAACAAGATTCGTCAATTTATAGACTTAAATTGTTGCAAAATTTGGAATATTGGCGTAATTGATAACATCAACAATTGGATAAAACTGGATTTATATCCCAATTTCAATGTTATTTTAAAGTTCTTGAATCCTAACTTGAATTTCATTGACCATTTGATTAAAATCAGTTATAACGAATTGATCAGTTTGAGAATAAATGAAATTTATGATATTGTGATAAATTATCCTTCCAGTGAAATCGCTTTAGTTGAATTAAATAAATGTTTATCATACAAATTAACTTCAATACCAAATTCAAACATTTCAAATAATTTGAATCTTAGTCCAAATTCTACAATTAATAGCATCAGTTTTATAAATTTGACATCCAATTTAAATTTCGAATTTTATCAGCGTAATAAATTAGTTGAAGTATTTTTAAAATTTTGCCATTTAAATCTATTAAATAGTGGTGTTAATACGATCAATTTAATCAAAAATTATATTAAGACTATCAAATCTTTTTTGATCATCGATCCTAAAGGAGTGCTATTAGATAAGGTCATTAGACCCATTAGAAAGTATTTGAAAACAAGAGATGATATAATCAATAAATTGGTGTACGGTTTAATCGATGATGATGAATTAACTAATCCATTATTTGAATTATCAAATGAATTAAAATCAACTGAAAAAAACTCAATGAAACTAAAATTCAATGATGATTTTAATGATTTAAATTGGATACCTGATCCAATTGATGCTTTACCAGATTTTAAGAAATTCAAAATCAATGATATAATTGAAAGTTTGATTTCTATCTTCGATTCAAAGGATATATTTATCAATGAGTTTACTAAATTATTTGGTAATCAATTGATCCAATCAATTATAGACCCTAAATTCAATTTGACAAAGATCTTAAAGTTAATCAATTTACTAAAGCTCAGATTTGGTAAATCTGAGTTTTTTAATTTGGATATAATGGTTCAAGATATCTTAAATTCCAAAACCATTAATGTTTCTGGGTTTTCAAGCAGTCTTATATTATCTCATTTATATTGGTCAGATATACTAGAGTCAAATGAGCCTGCAAGTTTTACTATTCATCCTGATATGTTGGTTTGGTTTAATCATTTCAATAAACTGTTTAAAAAAGATAATTTTAATAGGTACTTGAAAATCTTGCCACAGTTTGGGAAAATCACTTTAAAATTGAATAATCAAATATTTGAAGTCGAATTGGATAAAGCTTCCATCATATATTTATTTAATGATTTGGAAACGTCCTTGTCACTTGATAAAATCTGTCAAACTTTAAATATGTCATCTTATTTGGCTAAACAAGGATTGGGATTTTGGATTGAAAAAGATATTTTGGTGGAAATTACCCCAGATAATTATATTGTTAATGAGTAACGTTAAAGAGAGTATCGACATAATATACATATACTTTACATAATTCGTGAAATGACTTCAAATTCATTGAATCATTGGTGAATTATGAATTAATATCATTGACTGATTTTGATATGGCAACCCCCAGAACTTTCTGCTGATACCCAGTACTTGGTTGCCATTTTCTAATACTTTTAATTTCATCGGTGGCATAACCAGGAATACGAATATTCCAATT
This sequence comes from Yamadazyma kitorensis, assembly GCA_030572015.1. NCBI lineage: Eukaryota > Fungi > Ascomycota > Pichiomycetes > Serinales > Debaryomycetaceae > Yamadazyma > Yamadazyma kitorensis. The sequence continues at coordinate 75,582 of JAJLZC010000027.1, read as the reverse complement.
CTTTTCTAAATGTAATTGAACATCTTTAACATCAATACTTTCAACCTTACGGTGCTTGGCTAATCTACATGCAAATCCAGTCACAGAAGTAATAAACTCATCAGCCAAGTCTAATAAGATTTCTTCAACATCTCCATCAATTACTGTCTTCCCATCTCCTTCATCTGATCCGATCGTATTAACTAATTCACTTAATTTTCTTTTACTTAATACTCTACCCCCATTATCAGGTAAAGAGTTATTACCAGTATTAGCCAACTCATAGGTTGGTAATCTTAATATGGCTGGTGTACCCAATACTTGACCCAAACCATTGGCTACACCCCCAGATAATGTAGGTCTACCGTTATTGTTTGGTTTCATTGTAATTGGATTAGGTGGTTTAACGTTAATGGTGCTTGAGATTGGAATGGATGGCACACTTGGCTTGGTGATTCCAGCTAAATTCAATGGTGTGGTCATCTTACTTGGTGACTTCTCTGTTTGTGGAGTTGGTTTCTTATCGGTCGCGTTAGTGGCATTAGACGCTTGGGTGGCAGCAGCCCCAGCGGCGCCTGGTGCGGGAGTTGGTGCACTAGTGGCAGTAGTCGTTGGGCCACTGACGGCAGAACTACCTACTGTTCCTGACATTGTGGGTCCTCCAGAACTTGGACCTGGGACTTGGTTTACATTAATTGAACCTTGAGGTACTTGATTTGCACCAAGCCTTTGATTTTGATTTTGAGCTGGCGGTATTTTAGCTTGGCCCGGGGCTTGACCTTGTTGTTGACCTCTAATTTGTCCTTGAGGTTGTGACTGTTTTAATCTTGCTTGTTCAACCAATTGAGCTTTCATATAATAAGCGAATTTTTGATACCTAGTATATTTATTTCTTAATTCAGTTAATTGACTTTCAATGTTTGAAATTTGTTCAGGATTCATGTTATAATTTTGCTTGCTATTTTGCAAGGTTTGAATACGTCTTTCAAATTCTTCCAAACGAGTCTTAACTTGATTGAAGTTTTCAACTGTGATTGCACTAGCTGGTAATGCCGGAGACCCTGAACCACCACCGGGAGCTGACATATTTACCGCACCAGAGGCACCACTATTATTCATCTGTGGAGATTGTTGCCTTGAAAAACTATTGCTGGAGCCCACACTGGCTTGACGATTCATTGGGCTCTGAGCAGTTGGTAAAGGTGTCCCCATTTGGTTCATCATTTGATTTTGAACGGCTGGGCTTTGAGCTTGTTGAGCTTGTGATGGTTGCCCCGGCTGTCCTGTTCCTTGTATACCTTGGCCTTGGCCCTGTTGAGCTGCTAATTTGGCCTTTTGCTGTGCTTGATAGTTTAACAAGATTTGTTTGATTGATTCAGCCTTAGCATAATGCTGTTGGGCTTTTGCTGTATCCGCTCCAGCTTCTTTGGCCAAACGCACTTCATTCTTCAACGCTTGCACTAATTGATTGGCTTGGCTCGGTTGTATCTGCAAAGGACGGCCCCCTGACCCAGCTCCTACGCCTCCTGCGACACCCGCTACATTACTACCTCCACTTGGTCCTTGATTCTGTCTTGGATTGGAGCCTGACATCGTTGATTACGTTCAATTAGTTGTTCTCCTGAACTTTTGAGAATTTTTCCCCCGAAGTACATCATGTGAAATACACGTGACTCAAATGGAGGTCTTCAAAGCTGTTAAATGGGGGTTCATGAAGACCCCACGAAGAACCCATGAAGAGTACATGAAGGTGAAGAGATGGAGAAGAGAAGGGAATGATAATGACAAAGGTATCAGATTTGGAGCTAGGATGTGAATGGATGTGAATCCATGAATCTATGAATCTATAACATATAACCTAGTTTGCAAAGCACCGTTCTACACTTTGTTCATTGTTGCCCCACCAATGGGGCATCTTGACTTGAAACCATAAAGAAAAGAATAAGAAGATCAATAAAATAGACAAATTATAACCAGTATCAAATGCAGCAGCTAAGATATAGTTATAGTCTTTCCAAAGTCTATGATGATAATTGAAAATATAATACATGGTGACTGATCCACCAATAAACTTAGATAACCCACCGGTCAGTAGATTCCCATAGAATTTACTCATACTTGAAAAGAAAACGGTTGTATTCCAAAAATTGAACCCCAAATATGGGAACTTCCGATGTAAGTAGTACAATGCAAACGGAGTACATAATCCCAATGCAAATCCAAGCGGTAAATAAGGGTAGTTTTCAAATAATCTCGATGGACCTAGTACTACGTATTGGATTGCATTTGTATGGATCAGTTCAATATCTTGACCAGTCCATTGATGTAATGGGTCAGTCTCTTTTCCAGTAAGAAAATGTCTTTTCGTTTTAAGAACCCAGCTTAATGCTAAATAATTGACAGGTATCCCAATCAATTCGCCGTATATTTGGGCTAAGAATACCGCCTTGGGTGGTAAATGGATATAGAACCCCAATTTCATACATTCAAGATGATATTGGGCTCGATACCATGCATCTCCAGCAATGGATCCAAACACTATTCCTGAAGCAGGATGCACCGACTTTTTCTCTATCATATACCCATAAAACAATTCATTAAATGTCCCCACTGGTAATTGAAAGTTGGATAACGCATATAACCAACTCAAAGGGGTAACAATAATTGACCCTAACATGAGGGCAACTACACAGCAATACCAAGGCATAAACATTTGACCAGACAAGAAAATCAACATCAAGCTACCAAATGAAATAACGAACAATACTAAGTACCAGGAATTCGGGACTAATTCGTAATTTCTAGATAATTTATTTAGTCTATCGGTATATTGTGAATTTATTGGTTTACCACTAGACTTTATTTGTTTCAATTTTTTAATCGAACTACTTAGTTGATCAAAACCAAATAATACAACCCAAACAATCCCACTAATATATGCAGCGTAATCAAAAAACACATTCCACACTCGTTGGGCTCCGAGATTAGCAGGTCCATACATTTCATAAGCGGTAGAATTGAACTGTAAATCTGACGTTAATAATTCACTTGTAGGATACTTAGTACCGTTAGACATAAAGATAGAATTCGACATTAACCCTGATTTAAAATCTACAATGTCTGTGAACTTCACCAACGGAATCAACACCCAGGCACTGATTACAAAAGCCACAAATTGAATCACTTGGATCCAATAAGGAAACAACATAATTGATGAAGTTATGTTTGCCCAATCTAACGTCAAATTAAGTACACCCATCCCTCCCAATCCAGATCCAATGAAGTTGAGTGTTTCGTTATACGGTGAAACCCAACAGAGCAAAGCCAATGAACTCAACATGGGAAATAGGAATTCTGGCAAGAACTGCCATAATGTTATAAAAAGGAGCACAGAAAAGAACACCTTCATTTGCTTTGACCCCTTTGACGGCTTAGACTTGCCAGAGCTAGCGTCAGTGTCAGGGCTGGATCTAGCGTCAGAGGTCGGTCTTGCTCTCGTACCCTCTTCATCTGCCTCTTCCTGGCTCTTCAACAAAGTGGTCTGCATCAACGCCTGTGGCCAAATGAACTGAGGATCATATAACAATACATTTTTGGCTATGGCAGCGTATGCATACCCAATGAATACGATAGCCAACATGAACATGATGGCCACCAACGGATGGACTGTTTCACCAAAGTGTAAGTCTGCCAAAGACAATGCATTGGTGGCCAAATTGCCGGTGGCTCCACTATTGGCGGTCACCGTAATCAATGCTGTTTCTTTGATTGACCAAGGACCAGGATTCAAGTTGAACAGCAACAATTGATAGGGCCCTAACCTCACTCTCACGAGTTTGTTCGGAAGAACCTTGGCCAAGTACTTCCCTGCCCAATGACTGGCTATCTGTACAAAAAAAATAGAATAGGCAGCAGACGTGGTCCGAAATGAATTCATCGTATCTATAAATGCTCCAGGTATTACAAATAAGGTCGATAACAAAAAGTACCGAAATGTGGCTACCGGAATGCTGGGATCATCTTCCAATGGGACGATTTCTCTTACAACTTGTAGCAAATCAGCTGTATCATCATCACCATCGCTTCCGTCAGCGTTCAATAGCGGCTGGGTGTCTGGTTCCATAGTACGCTGCGAATAATATTTGTTTCACTGATAAATCGCTGCCACAAAAAGTAGAGTCCATAAGAAAGAGATTAGGTCTATGAGTCTATGAGTTTAGGTCTAAGTGTAAGTGTAAGTCTAAGTCTATGTGACGGGTGGCTGGTGGTGGATGGCTGTGGATATTGACTCAGTTGTTGATGAGATTCTCCACAATCTGTAGGATCTCTTCACCTCCATTGCTGGACAACTTTGAATCGATCGCTTTATCCAACAATATTCTTAGGTTTTTCACCAACACAGCATTTTTACACCATGTTTTAACCGTAATCCAATCGTCAATTACAATTCCTGGTGATATTTTATCGTCAGACATGTCATACGCAATGTCTCCCCCAAACAACAAGATGGATATCACATTGGAAGGGGTTACTTCGTTGATATACAATTTGGCGGTTTCATGGGAATTACCGAACACCACAAATGGATATTTGGTAGACAATTGTGATACTTGCGGGGTCAAGTCGAGTTTCCCATCTTCGTTCAATTTGGGCTCTTCATACATGTCATTTGTCTTGAATGTGGTAGATGAAGGATGAATGAAGACTCTGGTCACCTTGTCTGAATTAATGAAATATTTGGTCAATTTTGCATCTGGATCGACTTCAACCGACCCAGAAGACGTAGCAAAGTATTTGGGGTTAGGATACGCAACCTTTGAAATGTTTGGATAGTAACTGGCCGTTATAATGGATTTCAAGATCTTGTTATTGGCCAGATTCCTATTGCTTGAAGCGTCTGCAAACCCTAGGTCTTTGAGAATATTAAGGTATTGTCCCTTGGTACTGAGGATCTCTTTGATGGCCAAGTAGCTAAGATTGTTCCTTTTGATGAACTGACTTGATGGGGCTTCAATGTATGCTTTAACCAAGTTCATTAGTCCGATCAAATCTCCATCTCCATTGGCAAATTGAGTTAGGATCCTCTTATTTTCATCCCTTAACTCAAAGGCCTTTAGAAAGGGTGATCCAACCGATTTTATGGCACTGATGATAGTACAGTTATCAACACAGCTAAAAAGACATCCATAGATCAACAATTTCCCATTATTCAAATCGGTGGGTAATAAACTGATATACCTCCCTAAATTGGTCAATTTATCATCATCTAAGGCTCCTATTCTATGCAAAATACGATTGGAGTTCATCATGGTCTTCTGGTCGGGTGAATCTATACCTTGGCTCAAGAACTTCTCGACGTTACCAATGCCTATGGACTTTATGATCAAGTACAAGTTGTCAATGTTTGTACGTTTGATTTCAGGGATTGGTTGACTGATCATTTCCCCTTCAGTCTCCTTCAGATACAAATGATAACAGATCCCCAGCTGGACTCTACCTGATCTACCACGTCTTTGTAGGGTTTCAGCTTTAGAGCACCAGTTTTCAACCAACTTGGTGGAATTGAACTGGGGATCGTAATACATCGTCTTACAACGACCGGTATCAATTACCACCGTACAATCAGGAATAGTGATGGAAGTTTCAGCAATGTTTGTGGAAACTATTATCTTTTTACCACTGGAGAACACTTTACGTTGGTCATTCGAACTTAATGCTGAATGCAACGGAAGAATCTTAACAGCATCACTGAACTTCCCACTACTTAGCTTCTTGATCAAAGAGTTGATCTCATAGATACCAGGCATGAAAATAAGAATGGACCCCTCTGTATCAATGGATTCACATAATTTGACAACCAAATCGTAGTTAATTTGGCCCGACTTAAAGTATTGGGAATCGCTTTTAGGTTTGACCCATTGGTTGTTGATTTCAATGGTATAGTCCAACCTGTCAATGACATCATCCAAATAATAATCTTCGATAGGAAATGTTCTTCCTTCAATGTGTAAATGATTCAACTCAGTACCAAAGAATTTATTGAATTTATCTCTAGGGATGGTGGCAGACATTAAAACAATATGCAAATTAGGAAATTTATGGATCAAGTTCTTAAGCAAGATTAATAGAAAGTCTGAATCAATGGATCTTTCATGAACTTCATCAATTAAAATGTACTTTATGTTACGGAGGAAGTTTGTATTCATTCCACTCAACAAACGAATTAAAACCCCCGTAGTAATGAAATATAGCCTTGTCAACTCACTCACCTTGGATTCTCCTCGAATTATGTATCCCGTTTCATTTCCGACAGTGTCTGACCTTTCATAACTGATTCGGTCTGCTAAACCAAGAGTACTGATTCTTCTTGGTTGGGTACACAAAATTTTTGAGTTGTAATCCCCAGATCGATTCAAATCATCTAGCAAAAACTGGATAACTTGGGTAGACTTCCCTGAACCTGTTTCCCCTGTAATTATAGTGATCTTATTTGTGATTAGATCCAAAATCCCTTGTTTCTTCGACCAAGCTGGAAGTTTTGACCTCAATTTAATCAAGGATTCATAATTAGACAGGTTTATTCTCTTATCATACAGAGCTTTGATCTTGTTTACGTCGACCTTGAAGTTGAATGATCTACTGCTTACGGAAACCGGAGAAGATGTGATTTGCAAGGGTTCTGCTACATGCTCCGAATCTACCAATGGACCCGGATTAGCAACCAATTTATCCATGTTTTCATCCAAGTAATCAATAATATAAAAAATGTAATCGGATCCAACAAATTGATTATCAACGAGATACTTGACTAGATTTCTTGTTATCGACAACTTAATATAGTTGGGAAGCTTATTTAAAAGGTGTATCCCAAGCAAATCATACGGATAATTCTGGGACTTATATAGCCTGATCTGAAAGCTTTTATGTGTTATTGTAGCCACTTTCTCGTTACTTTCTACCTTGTAGCCAATTGTTACAAGTGATTCAATTTCTTCTCCCCAGTAATCATGCTTTTCATTGGTCACGTCACTTGCCTGATGAGCCTCCTGCTTCCCTGGCGGTAATAGGGTTCTGGTGAGCTTGATAGCCGTACTGGCTTCATCGCCATCGAAAGCTTCCATAATATCATCGTCATTGAAGCCACTTTGCATCAAATTCTTGATTATGTATTCGTATTTCAAGTCTTTCATTATTTTTATGGACAAGTTTGAGTTGTCGTTTGTTTTATGGAAATAAGGAGGTAAATCATCTTCAGGTAAATGAAATAATAGCCACTCCAACGATTTGTTGAAAGAATTTGTGTATTGAAAAGATTCCTTGATGTGATTAGACTTGAAACCCAAACTGGCCAATGCCTTTTCATCTTTATTGTTGTTTTTAACATCTTCGTTTTCATTCCAACTCAAATACTTCTTTATATTGTTCTCCAATTGAATACGAAGAGATGAGTTAATGTCAAAAATTGGTGAGCTGTCCCACACTTTGGCTGAAAATGTTTTCATACTCCTGGTGACCGATTTGAACTCTTTCATTGGCTTTATAACAGGCGGAGGTTTCTTGGCCATTTCTTTCTCTTTTGTGGCCTTTTCAGCTCTGTTTGTCAAGAACATTTGGAACGGTTGTTCATTATACACCAAATCGTGGTCTTTACATGCTTTCCTTTCTACCTCCAATTCATCCCAGTAAGTTCTAAATATCACTGGCAAGATCATCTTCATATTCTTCTTGAAATTAACTCTGAACAACGTATACGTGGCAGTAAAGTGTTTGGATTCATTCACAGTTGGTTTCAGGACTTTGGGATTGTACTTGAGCTTGATCAACTCTTTTGTCTTGGGGTTTTCCCATGATAGGGTCATAATCGTCAAATGCCCAGAAGCGTTAGACCTGACATCAAAAGTAGGCTTGTTCCATTTGTTTCTCTGACAATGCTCATACAATAAAGTCATTGGTAGTTTACCTGTCCATCCAAAATTATCACCAATATTTAGACCTCTGGTAGGTTTGTCTTTGTCTTTCGTGTCCGCCTTCTCATTCTTGTCACCCTTTTTGTCCTTGGAGCTCTTTTCGTTCTTCTTCTCTTCCTTCTCCTTCTTTTTCTCCTTCTCTGGCTCTTTCTTTATCTGTTTCTTCGCCATGGCGCTGTGGTGGTACGAAAGAACTTGGATCGCGATGATCTCAGCTCGAGCAGCAAAAATTACCACGAGACGCTCTGAACGCTGTCAAAGACCTCGAATTCTTATGTATGGCGTTGTCTTGCCAGGATGCGTGCTTGAAGGTGGCGGGAGGCTTAGCTGTAATGGCGGGCAAGCTAGCTGTGATTCTCTGCATTAAGTTGCTTGTCCAGATTTGAACTTAGCGAGTCCATGGTCAATGCGGTAACATACCAAAGGGTGTAGACAGAACGACCAAGGTGGCAGGCCATGCTTTAAGTTGAGATTGAAGTAGCTCCATTAGGTCATTATGTACATCGATATGGCCAAATTGTTTAGATTACAAGCCACTGAGGTGAAATGGTGGATACAAACGACTGGAGTGTGGTGGATAACAGAACCGAAGTGAAATGGGATACCGAAATGAGCTGAGGCACACTGAGTATTAGCATCGTTCCTATATCTGCAGTGAAATCTGAGTCAATAGAATCTACGTACACACCCCTGGTAGTACTCGTCTTGCTGCCAGGAACAACACCAAGTTTTTGCAACTTTAGAGCTCAGAGACATTTTCTACAATAAACGTCTTGTGACAGAATATCTGCAACAGTTCGGAAGGGCCATCGATTCCAATCATTCTGGAAGATATTAGAACTATTGGATAAGTACAAAGGAAGTAAAACCTAATTCCTTCCATAATCCAGCCACAGGAATTATGATGTAATACAAAGAATCAGGAGGCTTCAAAGCAGGAGAGGCTTCAAAGCAGGGATGAGAACAAGACTGGTAAAAGTGTTGCGGGAGAACCCAAACTCCTAGGTAAGCATCTTCCAAACTTGCAATCATTAAGGTTATTCGGCACCAAATTTAGACATCGGCCCATTTTTTTAATTTGTTGCCATTAAGCTAGCAAAGTATCAAAACGTTAATCCAATAGCAAATCTAATGTCAAACAAAGTTAAAGTCAAATGAAATTATGAGGGACAGGAAACCGAAGTTTGATCAACACATTACACAGTTTACTCGATGAAACAAAAAAAGGAACAAGATTAAGAAGTTTAAATATGGATGTAACCACAGATAACACAGTTTTGCAAGAATTTAGGGAATGAACTATGGCCATTGTTAAGGATTGTTTCAAAGGCGATTTGCGAGTGCTAAACCCGTGATGGTGGGTGTACCGGTGTCGGGGTCCTTAGTTTAGAGCCTGGTTTGGTCAGGTCAGGTCAGGCGAGTCAAGCAGCTTGTCGATGGCGAGATCCTGACGATACAGCGCAGCTCCGTTATGTGGGGGCAGCTGTGGCGATCTGGCGATCTGGCGATACGACGACGGTTTGAGAGGGCAGCTAGGGGAGGGAAATGACGATTGGAACTTCCAAACAAATACGATTACGTAAGCCCTTACGTCAGGAAAGTATTTTTAACGCTAAGGGGCAGACGATGTGGATTTACAGTACTAACGGGATTGATTTGCCATACGTAAAAAGCTGTCAAGCAGCAGATCCGTAAGCGTAGAGATATTATTTGTATCATTGGCTGGTGTCAGGTGTTGGCCATAACACCTGCCGGGATGTTGGTGTATGTAAAGAAGCGAGGTAGAGCTAGGAAAAACTCTTATCTTGGTGAAATAGCCTTTTGTCTCACATCATGGCTTTGTCAGTCCAGTACCCCCAGTATCCAGTGTCAGCTATACATATCCAGTATCTCTTGCACTAGCCCTCGCACTATCTCTTGCGCTGTCCGTGATCCGTATCCCGTGCACTATCCAACATCACTATCCGTACCCTTGCCCATCACTATCACTATCACTCCATGCTTAAGCACTCTACTATCCCTCCATCTCTATCGTTGTATCATTGTGCTGTGGCTATCTAATGTCGCGCTATTAAATGTCGCCAGCTCAGTTTTGATGCCGTAGCATATTTCCTGCATATCCGTAAATTTCTTTTTCCTTTGTTTCTAACTGTTAAAAATCACATAAAATCAATTCAATTTTCCTTTGAAATTCATCCCAGGATATAGTCAGTGTTAGTGTTCAGTGTTAGTGTTCAGTGTTCAGTATTCAGTGTTCCACATTCAGTTTCCAGCGGTATCTATATCATAAAGCCCACACCAAGAGTCTCGTAATAGCATAAGCTGCAAAATAATAGGGTATCATAAAGGTCCTTCAAACACAACCAAAGTTATAACTAGAGTTCAAGCAAGATGATTGGGTTAAATAACCATAAGATTGATGGTTTTATCAATAAAAACTTGTTGTCGCTAAACTTAAACATCTTTAATTACATTTTTAAAGTTAATTTATTATTCCCCCCAATTTTTAAGTCCCAATTACTTAAATTATCAAATAATTGGAACAATTCCAATAGACACTTGCCTATAAATTGTGCTGTTGATGATTTGGAGTTGTATAATGATCAAATCTACGATTTGTTGAATGATCCCAACTTCTATAACCCAAATGATTATGAGAATAATGGCTATAATGGTAGTTCAAACCATAACTCGTCATCCGCCAATAACAACAATAATATCAATGGTAACATCAACAATACCAATACCTCCACCAACAATACCTCCTACAGCAATGTTTATAACAATTCCCATCCTAATAACGCCCCAGCTAATCCACAAAATACAATGGGCCATGAATTATTCAAGTATCCTCAAGCTCAACCAATTAGTATTCAAAGTCATTACAACTTGAACATGATTGGTCTCAACCATTATCATTTCAATGACTTTAATAATGATTTAAATGTGGATTTGGACGTTTATTCTAGTTCTAATGATAGCTTCATCAGTCCTTTGGATGATGAATTGTACAAAAAGAAAGAATATAGAAACATCAGTAACACCAATAACAACAACTTTGGACTTGCTGTCCATAACAATAGCGTCAGCAGTAACAAGTTTATGGATGAATTCGATCTTGATGGGAAAATCAACTATGAATTGGATGATGAAGAATCTAATTTGGACAGTCTTGAAACAAATTCATTTGATAAATTTAATACATTTTCCCCAGTTCAAATTAAACAAGAATTCCAAGTAAATGATCCAAAACCTTTGAAAACCAAAACCAAATCCGAAATTAGAGAAAACAAAAAGAGAAAATCAACTACTTTATCACCACCATCTCCAATTAATGAATCATCGATAAATTCGTCCCCAATCAATTCAAATAAAAAATTAAATAAAGATGATGATTCTAAATTCGAATGTGAATTCTGTAGTGCCAAATTTAAAGTAAAAGGTTACTTAACTAGACATTTGAAGAAGCATCAATCATTTAAAGCTTTCAAATGTCCATTTTATCATGAAAACCCTGAAGTGAATGAAAATAAAGGTACTAAATGTCATCCAACTGGAGGGTTTTCAAGAAGAGATACTTATAAAACCCATTTAAAGGCTTTACATTTTATTTATCCACCTGGTACCAAATCAAATGAACGTAATTTAATTGGTGGTAGATGTGCCGGTTGTTTTAAACAATTTGAAAATAATGTAGATTGGTTAGAAAATCATATTGAAAAAAATGATTGTAACGGTGCTATTTAGAATGACAGCATTACCAATCGACATTTTTTAACGACCCCACCACTTATTTATGATAGCATTCTTTAATTCTTTTAATTCTTTTGTGTATATTATGTTTAAAATATAAACGTTTAATTTGAAGCTCATTATTTAGTAAGGCTCAAGACACCCAAGACTCGTTCGAGACTCATTAGAATGATTATGATCCTGGGCCTATACTGCCTGTGTTCATCCCAAAAGTGGGATGATTAGAAAAAACCTATCTTCAATACAATAGTCTTCATTACTAAAGATTGTTCCAAATTTCATATCTGCTAATAAGAGCTCACCAGAGACATTGTACTGAAAATTTCACTCTGTACGTATATAATAATGACCTGAAACAATAGTCGTATTATTATTCGACTCATTAGTTTCCAAACACAACTAATTACAAAGGGATTACGCCTTTATCACCATCCTACTCTAAACCCTTTGATAGTCTTTCATTCATTTCATTATCTAAAAACCATTATCAATGATAATCAAAGTCGTTGTATTTCTCACTCTATTACTTTCCTAAAGTAAACTCTATCGCTTACAACTGCAACCAATGGAATGTCTCTTATCTAATGTTACAAGGTTACACGCACGGAACTTCCATCGTATATCATCACTGATTGGAACTGTAGAAACTGAAACAGAAAATGCCTTAACGATTTGAAAGCAGTCCTGCGACACCGATAGAGTATCAGTAAGCACTTTGGTTCTAGATTGATACATTATCTTATTGTTAAATAAGAGTATACAGATCAGCGTTATCTTTATCACCAACCTGGCAACTTTTCCAAGGGTATTGAGGACAGACGTATATGCGGGTATTGAAGACGTAGAGGTGACCTGGTGTACAGGGCAAGAGCCCGAGGATGAGACCATGGAAATGAACATTTGACACTGTCTCACATCTGGTGACCCCGGCGATCGTGATCCATTGGTGGTCTCCTTAGTCCCCTTGGTGCAATCACTCCAAGCTGGTGACTCAGGCAGTATAACACGACATCCTCTCCAGTGATAAGAAATCAAGAAATCGAAAATTTGGAACTCTGGATGGGTTTTGGTCTATGGGGATCATAATTGTGGTTGTATTACTTAGTTAAGTTAAACCAAAGCCTTCAATACTAAGACTTCCACCATTGTACTCCAACTCATGGTACTGGCACTATTTACCCAAATTTAAAGTTCAGACCTTAACGCGGACGAACTGCCGAATTGGTCCAGGCTTCGTCCCGGCTCGGTCCCTCCGCGGTGCATCCAAGTCGGGGTTCCTGTCACGTGTACAACTGAAAATTTCTCGGGTCGTGCGCATATGCCAAACTCGTCTCGAGTCGTGTCCTGGCGATCTGTTGAGAGGTGCTGGCGTCAATGTTGGAAAATTATCATTCAACATCCATTAGCCGCTGAACAAACTATAACGATAGATAAAAGTTTCGATTATTGCTAAGACGAATCAATAGAACAAGAAATATACCCCAGAAAAAATGGCCTCATTAGACAAATCATTAGATGACATCATCTCCTCCACTAAAAGAGGTAAGAAGTTTGTTCCAAAGAAAAAATTAGCTGGTAAATCTGCTGTTAAAAAAGTAGTTGGTAAAAGTGGTAAACCATCTGGTAACGTACCAAAAAACCCAAAAACATTAGCTAAGTTACAAAACAACTATTTGGATTCAAGTTATGCTACCAAGGTTGTTGTTTATGGGTTACCAAAAGATTTAAAACAAGACGCTATTAAAGTATGTATTTAAATCATTTTTAATCAGTTTAAATCAATTTTTAAAAGCTGATTGGAATGTTGTGGTTGTATTGAAGAATGATATTTTTTGATCAATGGATTGATAAACCACTGGGCAAAAACCTTTATGGCTAGGCCCCTAGATATTTATTAAATTATCGTGAGTGAAGTAAAAGCTTAGTTTAACTAGTTCTTTTAACTAGAATTAAACTTGGTTTGACTTTATTTCATTCTTTCGATCGACTGCTTCCTTATTTCCCAATGACTTTCAAGAAATACCAGTTTTATTTTATCATTGTTTACATCTGAAATATGTTAAACATTCAATATAAACGTTATTGTGAAATTTTGGTAAGTAATTTGAGGAGGTTAGTCATGAAAGTTTGAAAAGAACAAGTTTGAATTTCATTATTATATTGCTTGAATTTAAATTGCAAAGAAAAATAATATTGATATCAACTTTGTTCCTCACATTAGTTATTTTAACTAGCTTGCTGACGAAGAGGGATGTTTGTACAAGTATCAGACTCCTGATCTAAAGATCATTAGGTATCTTGACCATACCAGACTGATCGCAAGTCAATTCCCTTAGTAGTCTAATAGCAAACAAATATACCTTATAGGACATAAGAGGTAAAGAGAATAGGTGATGGAGGCGAGGAGGACCCCTCTTTTTGAAAATTCATTGGCTTATATGCTGGTACATATAAGAATGAATGAGGGAGAGAAACTGGAGATAATATCTCTTAAACTGACCAAGATTTATAATCATTGAAAATCAAGAGTATTAAGCATTAGTGTGGTTTAAATATTTTTAGTACTTCTTAAAGATTAAATGAAATTAAATTTGAAGATGGAAAGTTTGTTTCGACCTTTAACCACCAATCACCCAAGACTTCTCGTTAATGCATGGAACATTTGTTCCCAGGTTCTGAGACTTCACTATTATTGCGGACAATAATAATTGGTGAAATCAGAACTTTTTATTTATTTTAATTATTTATATCATGGAGGTGGGTTGCATTTTGCGGGACAAAAAATCATATCAATACAATACGTAACAAATTAAGCTTGAAGAACATATATTAACGATAATTTTTATAGGATTTTTTCCAATCACAAGTTGGAGGAGTATCAACTGTTGCTAGTTCATATAATGAAAGAGGACAATTTAAAGGTATTGCCACTATTATTTTTAATAGTCATAAGTCAGCCAACAAAGCAGTTGAGAAATATAATGGAGCTCCAATTGACGGAGGATCAACCAAATTAAAATTAGAATTAATTATTGATCCAACCAAGAAGCCACTATCTACTAGAATTGTTGCCAACGCCGGGGGTAATGCCAAAACTTTAAATCAAAGAATCAAACCAATTGGTGGGAAACTCATTGTTGGTAAGACAAAGGCTAACGTCAAGCCTGCTGTCAAAGCTAAAAAGCCAGTTAAAAAGGCTCCTAAGAGAGAAAAGAAGACTGTTGAACAATTAGATCAAGAAATGGCTGATTATTTTGAAAATTAAGTGTATAGGTTGTATTGAGTATGTAGTATGGGGTCTAGCTGGCCCTAAGCTTGTCTTGGGTCTAAGCTTGGCCTTAAGCTCGCGTCTTGGGTCTAGCTAGCCCTATGTATTGAATTGAATATTTTGTTGTATTCGCATCTGAAATCATCGCGAACTTCGTCAAGCGAGAGACGAACAGTAATAAATAAAGGTGTTGAGGATGAACATAGAGTATATATTGACAGCGGAGTTTCATGTGGATAAGGGGCCCAGCTTGGTCCACCAGTACCCCCATGAATTGCCAGGGCTAGACCAGTTGGCCTTTTTGCCTGAATTGATGTTGCCGGACCAAATCCATAAACGAGAAGAAGATTTTACTTTATTTTTATTATATAGACTGACAAAACTGGGGGGGTTTCAATATTTAAATGATATTGAATGTGAACCTGAACCATATTTTTTGTACACGATAGTGAACAATTTGAAGGATGATCAAGTCAGAAGAGGTTCAGTCATCAAATCGATTTCAATTATAACAAAATTATCATACTTTAAGAACTTTAAACCATTACTATTGATTACATTGGACAATTACTTCCAAAATGAGTCAATTTCAATTCTAAAAAACTTATTTGAAGCAATCAATTCGAATAATTTGACAATATCAAATGATATATCAATAATTAAAAAACTATTGATCACATCTATATTAGATTTGCCAATCAATGATAAGATTTATTTTGATGAATTCTTTAGAAATAAACTATTAGAAATCAATGAAATCAACCAAGATTTGTTTATTAGAAAAGATTTGAGTTACAATTCAATTATCAAATTTAATAATATGAATATTCCAATAAAAATTCCAATAATCAATTTGCCTGATAATATAGGTGACTATTTTAATCCAACTGATCTTAATTTTAAATCAAACTTAATTCACTTATTGAACTCAAAATTAGTGACAGATTATCAGAATTATGATTTGACTATATATGGTTTGCAAACCCCTTCGATTATATTATTGATTAATGCTATATTGACTGGGAAAAAAATCATTATCTTAAGTTATGACAAGTCTTCAGGATTTATAATTGATTTTATTCTAATGATTCTAAAAATTGTCAGTGGAGGAGGGATATTATCGGGTTTATTAACTAATTATAATGTTTTTCCTATAATAGACGTATCTAAAATTGATTTATTAGAAGCTTGTGATTCATTTTTGGCTGGGACAATTAATCCTTTTTTTAAGAATAATGATAAACTATGGGACTTATTATATGATTTGGATTCAAATGAAATCAGTTTATCGTCAAATATTAATGAAGATATTGAAGTCAAAAACTCAATCATATCAGAAGATGCAAAATTCTTATCAAATTTACAATTATCATTATTTAACTATAACGATGACTTGACGACCATTCAATTGATTTTAAGGCGTCATATAAATGAAATTATTAGGATTTTAATATCGTCAAAGAATTTTGTTAGTGATACCCCCAAGAAATTCATATTATTGTTGCAAGGAATTGGATATTTTTGGTCAAGCGATACGTCCAAGTTAATTGAAGTATCAACTTATCAATCAATCTCCAAAAAGTTTAATAATTTGATTTTCAATAACAAATTGATTTATAATTTACTATTGCCAAACTTGTCGAACGAATTAAACTTGATGATTGACATACAATACAACCTACAAAAGTTGAATAGTTTAACTAATTCAAAAGACGAAAGAACAATTTGGTTCAATATCTTAAAATATTTGATTAGTGGGAAATCCTTAGAAATCTTCTTATTAATAACTTATTTAATACCTCCAAACAGTTCATCAAGTCTACAATCAAGTTCAGTTCATGGGGGCAATCTAACTATATTTGACAAAAATAAAGGGATTGAATTACTATTATTGAATTTATTTAATAATGACAATCAAATTAAACTGAATATTTTGATGATTTTGCAAGAATTGAATGAAAATTTCTTGTGTGGTTGGTGTTTAAACAACTTTATAAAATCAAACTTGGTTTATGATATGGCTTTCAATGATTTATCAAATACTTCATTGAGTTAGGTTTAATTCGATCTTTATGAAGGTCTACTGTATTTTAATGTATTATTTTTTGAAAGCATCTACTGTCAATTCATCTCCCCGTATATTAACTAACTATTTACACTTAATCACGATCAAAGATCTTGAACATCGTCAAACGATCACCCGGTCTTCTACTACTATAACTACTCCCAGCTCCAACATATTTACTTTCTCGATTATACTCCTTTTGGTAATCCACCGGCTTCCCAGGGTAATAATACTCCAGTTCGAAATTGTCTTTTAATTCACTATTGACTACGGCGTCACTTTGTTTAGAGTGTCTACCCTTTTTGTATTCGGTAGCTCTTCTCTTCCCAAAATATGCCATTCCAATGGCGATACCTCCAAAGATCCCCAACTTCTTAAGCAACCCTCTTCTCGTCTCCATCACAAAATTTCTGTCTAACCTTTTCAAGTGTGCGTCTCGAGCGTCTGTCAAGCCGTTCAAGTCCTTCAAAGTGCTCCCGAGTGCTCCAAATGCTCCAAGTGCTTAGTCGCTGCTCTGCGTAATTTTTTGAGAATTGGATCATTTTCTAGACTGCCCGATTAGGCAGTGGAGGTCGACGCGTTCGCACACCCGCAGTCTCCATATATAACTCCACATTCCATGTGAAAAGGATCTTTTTAACCGTGGATTATAAACTTGCAACTTTTACAGTAAACATAAAGGTTAAGCTTGGACGTATAAAAAGCTTTAGTTATTAAGTTCTAATAAAGGTAGGATGTCAGACGTTGAAGAGCTTGCACATGCGTTGGCCGGTGCTGGAGGTGGAGCGTTGTCGATGGTGGTAACTTACCCATTAGTTACATTATCAACCTTAGCTCAAACCACCAAGAAATCTAAAGATACTAAAAGAGTCGAAGTTAAAGAATCTACTAATTTGATTGAATATTTCCAAAGATCTTCCACCGTTGAAGCTGCCAAAAAGATCATTAGTGAAAAGGGGGTTTTAGGGTTATATTCTGGATTGGAAAGTGCTCTTTATGGGATTACATTAACCAATTTTATTTACTATTATTTCTATGAATTGACGAGTAATGTGTTTTTAAGAGCAAATGCTTTGACTACTAGAAAGGGTAAAGGTTTAAGTACTTTCCAAAGTATAATAACCGGAGCCATCGCAGGTGCTGTAACATGTATTGGCTCGAATCCATTCTGGGTAGCTAATACCAGAACTATGACTGCTGAAAAAGAGGGTAAAGTCAAAAATGGTTCAACCTTCAAGACGTTGATTGATATTATTGAAAATGATGGTGTAACTACATTATTTGCTGGTGTATTGCCAGCTTTGGTGTTAGTTATAAATCCAATTATCCAATATACTATATTTGAACAAGTCAAAAATGTAATAATTGCAAAGAATGGTAAGAAATCATTCACTGCAATCAAAGCATTTTTCATTGGTGCTTTTGGTAAATTGATTGCAACTTCTTTGACTTATCCTTATATTACTTTGAAATCAAGAATGCACATCAAAAAGAAACAAGTTGGTGAACAAAACGTATCAATGGTTCAAGAAATCAAAAATATCATTAAAAATGAAGGTGTTGATGGTTTATATGGTGGTTTATCTGTCAAATTGATCCAATCAATCTCAACGGCTGCGTTTTTGTTTTATTTTAAAGAAGAATTGTTAGTGGGCAGTATTAAATTGGTAGAAATCTTAAAATTATTGAAGTTGAAAAAGTCAAAGGTATAAGTACCCTTATATAGTCTTATAAATACCCTTTCTTGTCTTGTTGTCGTGTTCTCTATTCTGTTGCATTGTCTATGTCTCTGGTGCTGATTTTCCGGGGTCAGAAAATAATCGCAACTTAAGAGATTATCCACAATCAACATGCTTAACGCTTTCAAACCGTTTAGCTCTATCTTGAGCAGTGATGAAGGAGCAATGCCTAGGTATGATATTGAGTCAATAAATAGACACTCTCAGGTCAAAAATCTACACTGTCATAACTGTTACTGGCATTCTGATGGACTATTAGACGCATTAGGTGAATCGTTTTTGAGTATTGAGCTGGATGTATTTGCGTTTGATGAGGATTATACCAGGACCACCTCCACAGTGTCGACTTTCACCAAGAACGAAGTATATGTGGGCCACAATGAGGTCTTCTTGAAGTCGAATGAGACTTTAAACACCTTATATTTGGATAAAATGTATGAATTGTTGAGTCAATCTAATCCAATTTTCCACCCCCAGAATCCTTTACCTGGTGCTGGCCAAAAAAATGGTCTTTACTTCACGTCGCCAGAGACTTCGACCCATTTCTGGATGGATTTCAAGACGGATCCTGAATATACTTATGAGGTCATCAAACCATTATATGAGAGGTTCATTGAAAGGGGGTATTTGGCATATTATGATACTGAAACCGATAAATTGGTACCGGGACCTTTAATTGTCACTATCACTGGCAATTTACCCGATACTCTGAAGGATTTGCAACGGTATTTCTTTGTAGATGCCCCATTGCAACATTTCAAACAATTAACAGATGAGGAATTAATTAATTACTCGAAATTGTCTCAGGTTGCCCTGGCTTCAATGGAGCAATTATTAGGTAATGATGAATTCAAAATTAGGAAATTCACCGACAACGAAAAGGTTAAATTAAAGGATTATTTCGACATAGCTCATAAATATGGACTTAAAACTAGAGTTTGGGGCGATATCAACTGGCCCTATGAATTAGCTTACAGTCATAATCTAGATCTAATATCTTTAGGTTCGGATCTAATCAACGTTGATGACTTGAGTTTTGGATCGGTGCCATTAATTTGAGCCGTTAAAGGAGCCAATTCCATTGGTCTTATTGTTAGAAGTATCTCTATGAATGTACACCGTAAAACTTGAACATTGTTCTTACCACCTGAATTATACCTGGTCCATGAGGCTCTATCTCGCTATATTTAACGAAAGCACATGAAGCACACGTTTTGCAGCTGAATGGTCGGACCTTCCTTCCCAATTCTTCATCCCCTATTCCCAGTTCTGAATCCTTTGCCGCCGGCCAACCCAAGAGAACAGTATTTCCATTCGGATACTTTCCCAAAAAAGCCCCACCGCTGCAAGTGGTCCTTTGTTCCTTGGTGCTTATGTTAATGAGCCTCCTTGATCCCGTATTAATTGCAAAAATTAGCAGCAGTTGATCCGCCACGACTCCATGTGCAGCTCAACGGTTTCGGCTGATATAACTATAAAAGGCAGGGGTATTCCGTACGGTTGGTGGATTCTAAGCTGGTAAATCAGATCTTCAAACTGTTTGCTTCAAGTGTGCAAATCATGTCAATTCAAGTTGTAAATTACGCCAACTTCCCGTTCTCAAAGGAATTCACTGGGTTATCCGTTAAAGACCTCACCGGAGGGGTTCAAGTAATTGGAGCTCATAGTCATAATAACTATTGGTCAGCAGCACCGGATGGTAGTACAGGGTATGGAGCAGCCTTTTTCCAGGCCGTGTCTAAGGGGGTTCAAAGTATCGAAGCTGATATTTGGTGTTTTGAGAAAGAATTCAGTACCTCTAGAACTGAAACTATTTCTTCAACAAATGAAACTAAAACCATCGAAGAAGACTTTTACCCTGGCGAATTATACGTTAGTCATGATTTAAATTATGTCAATGAAAGCTGGACTTTGAATTCGCTTTATTTGGATCCAATTTTTGACTTACTTCAAAATGCCAACCCTGAGTTCACCAATGATGTCACTTCAGGTGAAGGCAAACATGGTATTTGGTATGGTGCCGCCACAACCACGGTATATTTGTTTTTGGATTCCAAAGTGGCAGGAAATATCACATATCCGGTAGTCAAGCAACAACTACAAAGGTTTATTGATAATGATTATTTGACTTTTTACAATAACTCGGGTGAAAAATGGGAAACTAGACCTTTGACAATTGTTTTAACCGGTGATTTGCCAACTGACATTGTTAAAGGAGAGGAAACGAGATACGTCACCTTAGATGGTAAATTAGAATACTTCAACGAATCAGCCACTGAAGAAACTCTTAAAGACCAAGCCAAGTATTCCGTAATTGCTTCCACTTCGTTCCCAAAATTGTTTGGCAGTGGTGATTTCCACAACAGACAGTTTAATGAAACTGAAAAGGCAATCTTGGGTGATACTATCAAAATTGCCCATAAATATGGTGTTAAAACAAGAGTCTGGGAACATACTAACTTCCCTAAATACATCAGAGATGGTCAAAATGCCGATTTACTTGATATGGGTTCAGATTTCCTTAATATCGATGATTTAGGAATTGCTGATTCTTGGTAGATTCCGTTTCTTACTCGACTAGCTCCTCTTTGTTCCTGGTGTTTAGCTTCAATTTAAAAGTTGTGTTAGCTCTTAGCCTCTGGCCACTCCCTTTTGGCCTCTGGTCACTCCCTTTTGATCATATTTGGTATCCGCCCCTTGTTATATTCATATGGTACCCTCCTCTGGTTATATTGCTGCGAAATTGATAGATAGTAGAATTGGCATATTTAGTCTAAAGTCAGCGTTATGACACAACTTCTTGACCAGCAAAGCCCGATTGCACCTTAGATTCGAACAAAAGCAACGGCAGTTCTTAACAACTGTTCACCCCTGGCACCCCCGGCCCCTGGCAGCCCTGGCCCTTGCCCCACCGCCTAACCGTTTGATTATCACAGTACAGTGTGCGACGCCCAATTTCTCGATAACGATTATTTACAATTGAAGCTCCTTATCATTGAGCTTAGACGATTTGAAGGCATTGACGTAGGGAAGGACATCTGCACATTAGGGCGACACTTTGAGCGGCTTGAGCCAATTTTTCCATTTTTTACGGTTTTTGAAATCACCGTTCGTCTTTTGAACAAAACAGTTAAAACATAGAAGCAAACGACCAGTAACCGAGGCGACGATGTTTATAACGGATGGATCCAATCTTCTAGCCAGTTTCCATTCTCCAATGAACGCTGGAGGTTGGTCGCTTGTACAGCAGGCGTTAGGGATCTTTTCCTACGAGAGGAACAAGCATTCTGTAATCCATGACATGCATTTATCGCCTGTTGAAGCAAATGGGTTTACCATTCCAATAGATGTGACTCAGCTATCGATTGAAATCACAAAGGGGAAACAAGTCCATGCCGCTGCAAGTCATAACGATTACTTACAAAGTATCCCACTATTGAACGCTTTGGAAAATGGAGTTATTTCGGTGGAAGGTGACGTCTATTGCTTCCCTGATATCTCGGTCGATGATATCACCGATACGATCTCAACTACTGAAGGGTATAGTGACACACTATTTGTTGCTCACACTATTCCAGAGATCAAGAAGGATAGGACTTTGGAGTCCTTATACCTTGATCCAATATTCAAGTTGTTGAAAAGTAGCAATGAGCATTTCAATGACCCTAAAACTGGGGTATTCTATGAGTCTCCCAATCAAACATTGTACTTATTTATAGACTCCAAATCTCCCGCCAACTTGACCTATCCATTGATTAAGAAGAAATTACAACGGTTTATTGATAATGACTACCTTACATATTACGATGAAGCTAATGAGAAATGGATTACGGGTCCTTTGACCATCGTATTAACGGGGAACTTACCAATAGATGAAATCAAACGGGAACCGAAGAGGTATTTTTCATTGGATGGCGATTTAAAGTTGTTCAATGATAAGACTGACCATGAAACTTTGAAAGACCAAAACAAGTTCTCAATTGTTGCATCAACTTCAATGATTGAGTTATTGAAGACTTATTGGTATCAAGTTAGATCATTTAGTGATGAAGAAAGGAGAATTATATCGAATCATTTTGATATTGCCCATCAATATGGGCTACAAACTAGAATTTGGGGTGGGGTCACATGGAACAAGAAGTTGATTACAAAAGAGAATGATATCCTAGTTGAATTAGGCACTGATTTGCTAAACTTGGATGATTTGAAGTTGGCTAAGAGGTATGAACTGAATTAACAATGTAACTCATATGAACTTAATATGGCTGCTGGGACAAGGCACATTGCACGTCTGCTAGCTCATCACTATAAACGCTGACAATATCACAGGCTTTCACCGACTCTTTAGGCATCTCTAACAGATAGTAAAATCCCTTTAAGTCCTTGCGGTCCATGACTCGGGTCCACGGCTCGAATCCAGTCTGCGCTGTCCGCGCATCGTCTTATCTCAAGTGAGAGGAACCTAACAGTTACGCAACAGACACGGGATCATGTCAACCAAGTTCAATATCATCATTGGCTCTAAGTCCCGGTCGAGGAATGGGTGTTTGGGATGCAAGAAGTCCAAGAAGAAATGTGATGAAGGATACCCGACGTGTGGGCTCTGTCACAAGCGGAACATCAAATGCACTTACGAGATCTTCAGAGATGGCAAGATCAAGAAGGAGAGTCATAAGCAAATTGCCAAGGTGAAACCACCAAAGGACAAAGCAAACGAGCCGAATCTGATGGAGGTGAGCGTGTTGAAGGACTTGGAGTTCGATGATACCATCCTTGAAGAAATAAATACCTCCGATGCCCACAGTGCCGATGCCCACAGTGCCGAAGCTAGTACGGCTATGACTAATGACTATCTAACAACCGACCTTTTTAATTTCGATGCTGAAGACCTTAGGTTTGATATTTCTCCTACGTCCACGTTCAACCTATACTTGGACGAAACCGGCTTGAAATTCCTCCAATATTTCGAAACCAATGTGAGTAAATTGCTTTGTATCGATAAGAATTCATCAAACTACTTTCTAAAGACGTTTTTACAAATCAGTCTAACTGAAGAATGCATATCTCATGCGTTGGCATGCTGGGGTGGGATTTTTAAAGAACAATTGGGATTAAAAGATGAGAAAGTCAAAAAACACTTCAATAAATCAATCACGCTAGTTAAAGATTTCAAATTTAACACTCAGTTCGGTTTATATATACTATTATGCTTCTATCAAATCTTGATTGGGATAAACGTATGTTCTGGAGATATAAAGAACTGGTATAGTCTTTTGGAAACTTGTAATAACTTGATTATACGACATGGTGGGATAACAGCCATACTTAAGACCTTCAACTACTCCAATGATATCAAATGGTTGATTTCGAATCACGAATACCATGATATCCTTAATTCAAGAGCTTTTATCCAAGGTACAAGGTTCAGTTTGATCGAGTATAACCAGATCAACTATAATAACTATGGAATTGATCCGTATCAAGGCTGTCACAATTCAGTCATCCTATTATTAGGGGAAATCTTAAACGAGAAGGTTAGATTAGATTATACTAACTTGACTGTTGTGAAAGACAAATACACTTATCTATTACACAAGTTAGATATCTGCCAACCCATCAAACATCAAGTGAGTTTATTGAGTTCTCAAGATAAAATGAACCATCTAATGAACTTTAGATTGTATAAGATAACGACTAAGATCATCTTGATTTCATATTTCAAAAAGTTGAATCCCATGTCCTTGGATATTCAATTGTTGGTTCAGATGGGTATTGAATTGATTGAAAAACTAATCATAGCTGACTTCACGTCGTGTTTAACGTTCCCGTTATTGATCATTGGATTAAACGTCATTGATGACATGAAATCTACATTCAATCAACTCTTTGATAATACTTTCAAAGTATATAACGTAGGGAACGTCAACAGAGTGAAAGAATTACTTGTAATATACTGGGAAAGAAACCCCAATGGGGTGAAATATTTGGATTGGATTGATCTAATCAATGAGCTTAATTGGGAATTATGTTTATGTTAGAACGTTGAAGTACATGTATTAATCATATTATTTAATCTATAAGGATCCTTCTCTTGTTATTAGTGTGACTAAGAGAAAAGAGCTAAGAATCTGTCTTTCTTGGTTTTCAATTCTGGTTTTTCAGCATTTGGATTGGTTGGATCCATACCGTTTTGATCTTCGACTGAATTATGGGTATCACCTAAGTAATAATTCGTTTGGAAGAATCCTAACAAAAAAGAAATGAATTCCATACCAACGGCTGGAGCAAATAAGTATAAAGCAACATAACTGTAAGCTTTAATGGCCCCTTGTCTAACAGGATCATCATAAGGTAATAATCTTATTGAGGTGACATTGGTGAAATAACCCATGATTTCAGCATCAGTTGTTCCAGCTGGTAAGAATTGTTTTAAGTATCCTGGCAACTTGGAGGTCCAAATTGGACCTGAGATACAAGCACCAATTGCTGAACCGATATTAGAAAACAAACTTAATAAACCCATAACCAAAGTCATATCTTCATGAGGAACCGAAGCTTGGGATGAAACTTGGGTACCAATAACGGTGAAAGAACCACCAATACCAATGATGATTTGGGCCCAAATAAAAGAAGCCAAATTGGCAATTTGACCTTGAGGTCTAACACATAAACCATAACCAAGGAGTTTGATGGCTAAACCAAAGATTTGTA
The DNA here is from genome assembly GCA_030572015.1 of Yamadazyma kitorensis. NCBI lineage: Eukaryota > Fungi > Ascomycota > Pichiomycetes > Serinales > Debaryomycetaceae > Yamadazyma > Yamadazyma kitorensis. The sequence continues at coordinate 50,100 of JAJLZC010000027.1, read as the reverse complement.
AATATTTATAACGATGAGTAACCCTATGAATAATACCAGCCAAAACCCCAAAAGAACATAATGACATGGTGATAATATTGTTGAAGTAAGTCCAATTTTGATCGGAAATATCTTTGACGACCCAAATAAAAGTAGATAAGTATAAAGATCTAACTTGACCAGCCATCAAATAAAGAGAGTCAATCATAGCACAAGTAAGGAAAGTTTTGTTGAAAATGACTCTTGAAGGCATACAAGGTTTTGGACACCATTTCCATTCATAAATGGTGAACCCAATCAAAATGATACCACCAACAATGATCATAGCAATAAGACTTGGGTTTTTCCAACCATCTTTGGCATAAGGGTATAATGAAAAAGGTAATAACAATAAAGACCAACCGAACCCTAATAAGATCAAACCAAAGGCATCGATATCGATCAAAGCAGTCATTAAGATCTTATACCAAGGTTTCTTTGGTTTAGTATCTTTTGGAATCAATTTTTGAGCTTTATGTTCAAAGAAAGCTAAAGTAGCAATGGCTGGGGTCACTACTACAGGCATAATAATGGCAAACATCCCGAACCCCCATCTCCAATTTCTTTTCAAGATGGCTTCGACAATCAAACCGGCAAACCAAGTATTGATTAAGTAAGGAGTGGCTAAGATGGAAGTGGCGAACCCTCTCCATTTTAAAGAAGTCAAATCAGCAACAATGACAGCATTTAAGAATTGGATACCAGCAGACCCAACGGTAGTTAAGACTTCCCCAACAATATAGGCACTAATAGTGGCAGAAGCAGCAGCGATAATTGTACCAACGGTATATAAAACCAAACAAAGCCCGTAACACCAAGGTCTGGAAGTAATATCGGAGATTTTACCCAAGATCGGTCTAACCACTGAACCAATAATGGCGGTAGCAATTCCCAAAGTGGAAATCATAGAGTGCTTATTAAAACTTGAAGTGGCAGGAACCGAGTAGTTATAGGTGGTACCACTATCCAAGGTATAAACCCAAGCAATAACTAAAAGACAAACCCCCAACGAGATGGTAATGAGTCTACCGTTCTTAGCATCGTTCATCAAGATCTTGACATTTTCAATTCTTTTGACCCCTCTAGACTTTAAGTATTCGGTTGAAGTATTAGAATCGATCAAATGTAAATCATGTTCACTAGTTTGACTTTCGAAATCTTTTCTTTCATTATCTGAGCCAGATTGAACCTTTTCAGTATCAATTTCGGCAACTTTATCGATTTTTTCAGTGTCAGACATCTTGTTGTAGTAGAAAAACAGACAAAAAGGATATGAGACAAATTGCATCCATTAAATACTGTTGAATCTCATCTCTGGTGCTTGCCTTTCCTATGAGTTTCCTATGGAATTGGGTTGACGATTCCAGCCTATCATATGCCCCCAAAAAGAAACTTCCCACAGTACAACGCTTGAAAGTTCATATAATTTGGAATATTCCCTTGCAACAATGGACTTTCCGACTGGGAATTGCCTAAAAGAGATTATCAGATTAATCAACTGCATTCGGGAATCTTAGTCAATTTGTCGAAGTTGCAGAATTTCTTAGGTTGTAATGTCTTAAGCCTGCCTCGATTTAGACACCGTAAATCGCCGTTTAATTGAGATTGACTCTGATCGTCTGATCGCCTCCTCACCTCCTGATCGCCAGGTTGATCTTGGGGGTGTTGATCTGTTAGGCTAGACATACGGGGCTGTCGAGGGCACGGTGGAGGCTAGACATACGGTGGAGCTGAAGGCACGGTCCAGACTGAGCAAAAGCCTCTACCCTTGGTTTGGTGCCATTGCTACAGTCCGTCAGACATATGCAAACCATTTATTTTCTATTCATTTCAGGTTTCATTGTTCCCATTGGTTCAGCACCCAGTGACTGCAATCTAATTGGCTGCTGGCGACGGGTGGATATTTTTTATATTAGTTTGCCAAGAGTGAATATTTTTCTTCTATTGTGTGGTTCGAGTTTGGCCAATGGGATCAAAGGATTCGAAGCGATGAGCAAGTAGACTGTACGGTTCATTGTAACCATTAGACCTTAGTGCTCTCAGTGGCTCTTAATGGCTCTTAAGGTGCTTAAGGCTCTTAAGGCTCTTGATTTGGCTCATGCTAAGTCCCCAGTCCTTGTCCTTGTGGAGCCTGAAGTCGGAGGCGGCTTAAATGTCTATTACCTTATTAACTCTATTTACTCATGTTTTCTCCCATAATTCAGATCCTAATTCCGTTACTTCTTGCCTGATAATGGCTGGTTATAGAAATCAGCTAATTTGTCCTTCCAGTTTTTAGGCTGCTGTACATCGTCTGAAACAGTTGAATCTTTGCCATCTTGGTCTTCAATGGCGTTCTGGGTATCACCCAAGAAGAAATTGGTTTGGAAAAACGCTGCAATAAATGGTATAAATGATATACCTAAGGCTGGAACAAACAAGTAATAGGTGGTGGCACTGTATGCTTTGATTGCCCCTTGTCTGATTGGATCATCAAATGGTAACAATCTTAAGCTTCTTAAATTCGTATAATATTCCATCACCTCTGCATCTGTAACCGATTCTGGCAAGTATTGTCTCAAGTAAGATGGCATTTTAGATGTCCAAATTGGTCCTGCTATGGCGGCCCCAATTCCTGACCCGATTTTCGACCATAATTGTAATAACCCGATCACCAAACTCATATCTTCATGTGGTACTGATGCTTGGGATGCAACTCTTGATCCAACCACCGAAAAGGCTCCTCCCATACCAACTAATAGTTGGACCCATACTAATGATGCTGTGTTTGCCAATGCTCCTTGATTACGAACCAAAATCCCCATTCCAATGATTTTGATTGCTAATCCAAAGATTTGTAAGTATTTATAACGATGGGTTATTCTTTGAATTATACCTGCAACAACCCCAAATACACACAATGATAACGTCAAAGTATTGTTGAAATAAGTCCAGTTTTGATTGGACCAATCCTTAACAATCCAAACAAATGATGAAAAATAGGTGGATCTTAATCCTCCTGCTAAGGTATAAATCGAATCAATTATAACTGCACAAATAAAGGTTCTATTGAATACAACTCTTCTGGGCATGGATGGATATGGACACCATACTAATTCATAAACAACATAGAAAATCAATAATAATCCTCCAATTACCATCATGGCAATCATACTTGGGTTCTTCCATCCATCTTTGGCATATGAATACAATGAAAATGGTAATAATAACAAGGACCATCCGAATCCTAACAAGATCAATCCAAAGGCATCGATTTCAATCAACCCATTTACAATCAAATTGACCCAATTCTTTCTAGTATTGACCATGTTATTTCTCTTTTCATACTTAGAAGATGCAATTGTAACTTGGCCCAACTTTTGGGCTTTATTATCCATATAAATCATGATAATGATAGCTGGAGTCAAAACCACTGGCATAATGATGGCAAACATTCCGAACCCCCATCTCCAATTTGTTTTCAAAATGGCTTCAACAATCAAACCTGCAAACCAAGTATTAATAATAAATGGTGTTGATAACATCGAACTAACAAATCCTCTCCATTTCAATGAAGTCAAGTCTCCTACAATAACATCATTTAAGAAATCCAATCCAGCACTTCCTACTGAAATAAACACTTCTCCTATGACATAGGCACTTATGGTTGAAGAGCTTGCAACAATAATATACCCTAAAGTATATAAAACCAATACAATTATATAAGTCAACGGTCTTGAAGTCAAATCAGAAAATTTACCTAAAATTGGCTTCATGACTGCAGCTATAATTGAAGTGGCAATACTTAAGGTAGACAACATTGAATGTCTATTGAAACTTGAAGTGGCTGGAACCGAATAGTTATAAGTGGTCGAACTGTCTAACGAATAGGCCCAAGCACATACTAAAATCGATAATCCAAAGACCCACATCATGGTTCTACCGTTTTTACTATCTTGCATGGCTAACTTGACATTTTCGATTCTTCTGACCCCTCTAGACTTGTAAAATTCAGGTTCACTATCACTGGAAGTATCGTTGATTTGTTCATTGGCCAAATCATTGGACTTTTCTTCCTTTTCTGAATCAACATCTCTTTCTAAATCTCTATTGATTTCCTCAGTAGTCTCTTTATTCATCTTGACTATACTTTTTAGGACTTTAAAACGGGAAAAGAAGAAAAGAAAAGAACAATGTTGAAGACAGATTCTGGCCCTTTTATATTCGGTTGTCACAATAAAGTTCTGAAGGCTACTAACCAATAGCACCGTTTTTTCTATTTCTTTTTGCAGGTTTTTTGCATAAAATATTTTAACCATTGTGCCATTCAAAGTTGTAAAGTTGAATTCCGCCTTCTTCCTAGGTTATATTGAGCTTCAAGCATACAATTCTCGAGTAAAACTCGTTGGAAGCATACTGTTAGAGCTCGAGAAGTGAGTTGGCCGAAGCATCACAGTTACATTCAAAGCATGGTGTTTCTAGGTGAGTGAAGAGGTGGGTGAACAGGTAGGTAGAGTGGAAACCAGCGGGAACAATGCAGTAATGTAAAATTTTTATCAGATTAATCAATGGTTGCCATCTCTGGAAGGCTTTTTAAAGAAATTCCACATTGGGCAAGGAATTAGTAATTAAATCGGTTGCAAAAATTTGCATTTTTCGGTGCCATTGTTTGGTTGTTTCTTGTTACGGTGTGTTTCTCCCATATACGAACCTGTTTCGATAGATACCCAGCACACTCTTTCGAGTATGAAGCCCATTACCATCGTAGTCATATCGTGGCTTTAGCTGAGTCCATCACGGAATAGATCAAAAAGATAAAACAGATGCTGTTCGTGCTGCAACCAAATACCAAGCCATCGAAAAAGCGTTTGAGTTTGAGTTCTTTGTTAGATGGAGTTTACTGAAGGAGGAACTGGGTTTTTTCTTTGAACTGAGTTTACTGTTTTGACATGAGGTTGGTGTTGGTGTCAAGCATAGGATCGTGTAGCTGCATCAACCAGGATTCGAACGAACCCAATATCTTACCATATTGTTTGATCCACTCTGGCCATAAATGCGCTTCAAAATTGGAGTCCTGGTAGTTCAACTGGCAGCAAAATGCCAGAATCCTATCGGACGAGTATCCATCGGCCAGTGTCCATACATCGCCATTGGCGAAGACACCGAAGGTTTGGGTTATCGGCGATATTTAATTCCGTTTCTGGGCACAAATCAGTTCTGACGGATCCTATCATACCACATGATCGTTGAGTACCCATGGAAGATACACATTGCGTAACCGGAGCCAAGGAATCAATTGACTCCAGGATGTGTCAGACAAAAGTGTGAATGGCAAGGCTGAACCAGGCTTTTGACACTCTGCGTAACCAGCAGATTAGCCCATCCGCACTTGGACTTTAGGTTCGTGAGGGGGGACCTGCGGGTGCACCGTGGCGGTTGGCACTAGTGACGAGTTCTAGTCCTGATTATAGCAGTTTAACTCACTCCTGAGTATCCTATAAGGTGTCTTAAGGTGCATTGCAGCCTTATCGCCTGAGTATCCGAGCCAGGATACCATTTCCTGTCACCTCTCCCTTCCTTCCTACCATTCTCCCTAATTTCTCACTAACACTCTCCAATTCTCACTAGTTCTCGCCAAGTCTCGTAATCTCCTCTAACGTTCTCGCACAAATCCAAAGTTCACGGCGCAAACAGCGGCTATTTCTATCTAACAAATGGATATTAAAAGAAGGAAAGTAGTCGTTTGTGATTTCTGTAGGAAACGGAAAATCAAGTGTGATAAAGGACAGCCATGCTCGTCATGTGTCAAGTACAAGAAATCTTGTGTCTACGCTGAGGGCGTCGAACCTGAAGTTAATGGAGCCCAGGGAGCCCAAGGAACTAATGAGGTTAATAGCGCCAATGGTGCCAATGGTGCCATTGGAAATGGGTACAGATCGTCAGGCCATGTGCTGTCAGAGACCCTTGCCGATAATGGTGAAATGGTATTTGGCAAGCTACCTCCAGTATTTCCCGAGAACATTTATGATCCAGTGCCCCTGCTGAATAGCTTTAATTCGCCTGACATTTCAAATATGTTGAATCCAGCTGAAGAAGATGATTTATCTAATCATTTAAAAAACTTGGCTAATAAACTTGATAATCTCGAAGAATCCTTGAAGCATGAGTATAATTTTACTGAATTCAATGCTAATGAGGATGAAATCAACTTTAAACAATGCTATCAAACATTAATTACCAATGAACCCATCAAAGCAAGAAATCATGGCATTTTTAGTTGGATGACTGCAATTAAACATGATCCTATTCTATCTAAATTATGGGAAATTAATAAAAATATACCCATTGATTATGGTTTCAATGAATTTAAAACGTCTGAAAAAGTGAAAATAAACTTCTCCAATGTAAAATTCTTTGATGAAGTTTTTAATAAAGCTGAAGGTCTTGATAATATTAAAGATTTAGATCATTTTAGAACTGAATTTTTAAGCAGTTTTCAAAAGATTAATAATGATTATAATGATAATTTATCCAATAACAATCTATTTAGTGGCAATATGGAATTGAAATTCGAATTGGTTCATCAGATTAAAAGTATTTTGCCTGATTTTAAAACCTTATGGAAATTGGTTGATTTATTCTTTACAAATATTTTCCCTGCATTCCCATTTTTAAATGAATTTGATTTTAAATCCAAACTTAAGCTATTAATCGATGATCAATTAAATATCAATATCTTAAACAAAATCGACTTTGCTTATTTGGGTATATTATTGGTGTTATTAAGAATTACATATTTGTCTATTTATCTTGATGATTTCAATACTTCATCTCACAATTTTGTTGTTTCAGAGTTAAAACCAATCGATATTAAATATATTCAATTGGCTCAACTATGTTTAAATCAATTTAATTTATTAACGTCTATCAATTTGACAATTTTTCAATTGGTTATTTTTGTTAGAACTTATCAAACAATTGGACCTGAATTCGGTGATGGTCCAGATGATGGGGATTCTCAAATTTTCAATAGTTTATTATTGCAGTTGGCTCATAGTTTAGGGTTCCATAAAGATCCCAATACTGGCGACGAAGCCCGTAATAACTTGATAAGATACTTGTGGTATCATTCCTGCGTTATTGATTACAATACTGGTATGTATTTGGGCGAACCATTGAATATTAAAAAGTACTTTTATAATACAGAAATGCCAAACATCGAACGATCAACTACTAGTAATTTCAAATCCAATCTTACTAATCCAGAAGTTGAAAGAATTTCTATAGCTATGTTGGCACAAGGCGGACCCACATTTCGCAAAGTAAATCGACTTCTTTCAGTCCTTAATACCAGTCAACCTTTTAAACTACTGTACATTGTATCATTGAATGAAGCTTTAACACAGAATAATAATGTGGATTATAAAGAACTTTTCAGTCTAATGCATGAAACGAATATAGAGTTGGGAATGCTATACCTGAAGACTTATAATATGAAATATGTTATTGTTTGTTCTTACATATCAATATCATTATATTTCCACTTTTATAATCATCTAATATCGTTGAATAAACCTACAAGGGGAGTTCAATATTTGGAAAAAATCTTCAATACGATCTATAAAATCTTTCTACCATTGATAGATGAAAACTTTTTAAATGATAATAATATCAAAAAATTCACAAAATTAGTATTGTTACCGCCAATTCAATGTTTGGTTCAAAAAGTCTTATTGATTACTTTATCTGTATTAATTAGGTTGAAGTTAACCAACAAATACTGTAAGGATGTTGATTTGATCAACAGTGCAACCAATTTACAAAACAGTTTAATTAAATCAATCAATTTTTTTAAAGAAATTTTGAGTAAATTGTCGTTAAATTACTATCATAGTTGGAAAATCTTAAAGGTACAAAACCTATTGATGAATCAGATCAATTTAGATAGTTTTGGCCATTTAAAAGATTTAAATTTTGGGTTCACCAAAAACAATTTAAATTATCTAACTAATTTGATTAATAACTCATTCAATGATATTGAAGTAAACCAAGCCTTTAATAATTTTGATTCCCAAAACGCAAGCAATATGTATGACAAAGACCTTGAAACCAATGATGATTTTTGGTTAATGATTTCTGGATTCAAATCTAACAAAGATTATAATCTTGAAGCTTACTATAAAGATTTGATCGATCTATAAAATAGTGTAAATATTCAATGTATGACAACATTTATGCATCAAATAGTTCAAACACAAGTTCACAAGCTCACAAGTTCTTTGAATGGTGATGTAATCAATGTTCATTTCTTCTTGAACGAGTGTGTAGTTGTCTATTTATTACTGTAAGATACACTGGCGAGTAGCTCTTGACTTCTTGGGAAAGCTAAGAACAAGCAAATAAGATCCAATGAGCTCACTAGTGACATTTGTGTGGAAACTAGATTATGAATTAACTTATACAATAGAGAGGAGAAAGGCAACCATGAACGTTATCAAATTAGGAGTGATGAGGACACCAAAACTGTCATCGGTCGAGCTTTCAGACGAGCTTTGAGCTTCTGAGCTTTCATCTTCGTCGCCTTGGCTAGTTGGTGATGTAGCGATTGTAGAATCCAGTATTGATTCAGAATCTGCTGAGCCAAGAGATTCAGAACTAGGCGTACTTCTTGCGCTTGATTCTTCACTTGAGCTGGAGTCCAAAGCACTCGAGCTGGAACCCATAGCACTCGAGCTGGAATTCATAGCACTTGAAGAGCTCGACGCAGAACTTTCGAGTGTAGAAGAAGCGTCATCCGAAGACTCTATACTCAAATTAGCATCTGAAATGTCCTCGATATCGTCCTCAGAAGTCACCTTCAAGGGAGCCATAGATACTGTTTTTTCTTCGAGATCATAAACAATATATAAACTTCGTAACAAACTAGCACCAATGACAACGTATCCAGGATCATCTCCGTTTTCATTGAACTCTGTAACACCATAAGAACAAGACTCATCTTCAATGTCACCAAAAGTGGTAAAAGCTTCAACATCACCGAATTTCAAACCGATTTGATTACGGTTGGCACCATTACAGTATTCACCATTATAACCCCAAGAATCCGAATGAATTTTGGTAATTTTAGAAATTTCAAGTAATAATGAAGAAGAAACATAAGAAAAACCAGAACCAGTATCAAGAATAGCAGGGATTGGATTTGATAAGAGAGATTTACTTGCAGAATCAGTAGTTGAATTAACCAAAACATCATCCAAGTTAATTCTAATTTGACCATCAGGAGCATCTAACATTTTAAAAGTTTGCAATTGACCCCTATATCTAGCATGATTGATCCCACCAAGTAACAACCTCCCCCTATCTGTATAATCAGTACCTTCAGAATAGATGGAATAAGCTTTTTTACTAATATAACCCTCATCTTTTAAGGCATCCAAAATACTACTATCGTCATCGCCAGCGAAGCCTAACCCCAAAACACCATACTCATTATAAGAAGAATTTGTTGCAACTCCAAATTTAAAATCTTTAATGGTCTTATCACCAATGTTTAAATCATCGGTACCCCAATAACCAGTAAAACTAGACTTATAATGAGTGAAAGGATTATATTCAAACGAAAAATGATTTGGACCGGTTATATTTTGGAAAGTAGTTGAATTTTGGGGCAGATAATTGCCCCCATCACATTGAGCAGAACGATGGACTCCATTATGATCGATTTCGCTGAATATATCTCTTTTCCTCTTACTATGCTGGTAATTATAGATTTCACCACAATCTATTTCAGTACTTGTCACAACAACGTTCGGTGTAGTATTATCTACTAATAGGGTCAATAATTGGCCCCCAATTTTAACTGGAGCAGTGGAAAAAAAATTATAGGCGTTGACATCGTCTTCATAAGTTTCGATATTGATCTCTCTTTTACTTAAGCTTGTGGTACCATATTCAAAGTCATAATCTAATTTGACGATGGCATTAGCAACTGCTAGTAACGCCAAGATCCCAACCTTCATGATACTTGGTGCCATGTCCTGCTTATGGGTTTTGGGTTCTCTTTATAGTTATGACGGTTGAGAGCCCACCTGGGCTTAGGGTGGAGCATTTAAAGCCTTACAATAAAAAGCCAAAGTTAGTGCCAACCAAGTTCGTAAATGGCTGAATTTCAGTGACATTTCCATAAGGTGGGGGCTCATATTTCACCCTCAGTGCTCAGTCAGTCTGGAGTCTTTCTCTGTATACACTTTCCTTCACTATGCACTTCTGTCAATTTGACATTTACGAGAAATGAAACGTCAAATCAACCTTAGATGTCAACCGATAAAGCCTTAGTTCTCCACTATCCAACTTAAGTCACCCCCGCTTTGTGATGGGCATACCCCTTTATGCGTGCTTATATTATGCGTGGTTATATCTGGAGCCTTATATCTTCAGCCTCCTGCCTTCTGTCGTGGCTTGGTTGACGTCTGGGTCCTGCTTACATAATGCCTTACCTAAGCCCGCCCCATCAAGCACCGCATACGCACTGAGCCGTTGCCGCAGTTTCCTTGGTCTGCGCGCTACCAATCATTTAATCACAGAATCTCTTCACGCCAGATACTGCAACATAACAGGAGATATTGGGACTGGGATATGGGGAAATCCACAAGGAGTACTGTTGTTTGTAACTTCTGCAAGAAAAGAAAGATCAAATGTGATAGGAGGAGCCCATGTTCGTCGTGTGTCAAATTTCATAATCCCTTCTGTCAGTACTCTCTGAATACAAAGACGGATTATATTAGTCTAGTAAAGAAGTTATCATCTAAAGTTGAAGCATTGGAGAAACGAATCTCAGACACAAATGTATCTGATAATGATGTTTTGGATGACGAAGAGCTCAGTTATAATATCTTAAAGAAAGGCGATTCTGAAAAGATTAGATTTAAAAATCAATTAGCCCTGTTTGATAATAAATTGAAAGACAATTCCCTTGAATTTGCCATCAAGAGCTTAAATTCAATATCAGCTCCAACTTTTTCAGATTCAAATTCAAATTCAACGTCAACTTCCAATTCTTCCTCCAATTCAACCGAGTGTCCCGGCTTCAATCCGGATACTTTCACTCATAGTGATCCCGCTAGCTTTTTGGAACAAAATGGGCTCGATGATGAATCCGAAGAGGATATTGAAATCAACTTTTACAAGCTTTATGATGCAATGGATGGTGATCGTCATATAGGTCCATATACATGGATGGCTTTATATAAAACAGATGACATTTTAAAACAAGTTTGGAGTTCGATTCATAATGATGAAGAATTCCAGTACCTTTATGAAAATCCAATGTCGAATCAGATTTCCTTATCATTTAATTTATTCCTGAACCACAAAGATACAACCCATATAGTGAGAAAAATTGAAAGTTGTTTACCTCGTCTGACATCAAATATTTGGTTGTTCATTCATACTTTCTTTTCTAAGGTTTATATATTCTTCCCTGTATTGGATCAAAGTTCATTCACGCAAGAAATAACTAGAATAATTGGTCCCGAAGCCGCTCAAGGTGAACCTAAATTAAAGGTCAATTCTCATCTTGATTTGATAAGTATTGGAATATTGTTACTAGTTATGAGGATTGTCTATTTGTCTCATCCTAATGAATTTGATAACATGAAAATTGATGAATATTCAATTGAATTGGTAGTTGAGTGTATAAATTCGATCGACTTAGTTTGGACCAATAACCTCCCATTTCTTCAATTGTTGTTGATGTTAAAGGGTTATCAAGTTTTCTCCCCGGAATTTGGGGAGGGCCTAGACCTGAATAGTTCAAGTGTATTAAGCAGTGTGATTGTTGAGAAGGCTTATATGTTACAACTAAATAATGAACCATCATTGATTCTACCAGGAAAAGATGATAAAATGAATAATTTAAGAAGAAAGATATGGTATTTCGCATCTATTTATGATGCCCAAACTACATTAACAGCAGGTAATCCGGTTAGTTTGTACAAATTTGAATTTGATACTAAAATACCGTTTTTAAACAAAATCAATTCTAATAATAATAACTTAGAAGTTGAAAAACATTGTATGTTAGTTTCACAACATTGTAAAACTTTAAAACAAGTTCAGGATTCATTCAAATTCATTAATTTTATCAAAAAAACATTTGATTTAAAACTATTAAAAAGTGGTATTGAATCTCATTTTGATAACTTTTTTGATTTAGGTGTTATGGACAAATTATTAGAAGAATCAAGTGATTTATCAAGATATTATTATAAGACTTTCAAGTTAAAATTTTTCATGCAAACAGTGGGGATCTTATCCACCAGTTATTTTTATACCTTTGAAGTCTATAATAATCTTGAAAATTATCCAAAAGCTTTAAGTATTTTGATTTTATTATTTAAAATCATGTATCATCAATTGATACCAGTGATTAGTGAAATATTCAATCACTTAAATAATGAAAAATCCCTTAATCAATTTATATTGGCTCCTGCTGTACTAACAGTTATAAATAAAATGATTATAATGAACTTTTCAATATTGGTTCGTACTTCTCCAGGCAGTGAGTTACACCAGTTGATTTTGAAATCTTTAGATATATTGTTGAATTATTTGTTACATTTGTCTTATAAACAGTATTATTGTTGGAGATTATTTAAAATCAACAAGATTGTCTTATCACATATATTGACAAACAATTATTGTAAACCTAATAAGATTTACAATGATAATCCTGACTTAATTGGAATTATCAAGAAATCTTTGAACGATTTTGATTTCAATTTATTAATGAAAGACTTAAACCTTGATACAGAGGATAATATTTGGCTCCAAATCTTAGCTCTAAGAAGAGTTACTAGCAAAACTTGATGTATTAATAAATGACTAATGATTTTTATCTGTTTCTTTCCAATCCACTTTTTCTCTTCTACCGTCTTGCTCAAGTGATCGTTATACCGACAATGAAACATGAATCTTAAGAGATTGTGAATTTTACAGAATTTGGTTGCGAAAAGTTGTATTTCGGTAGACTCTGCAACCAATAATTCAACACTTTGAATGAATACTTAAGGGGGAAAGGCCATAAAGCGGCCAATCAATAATTAAGAAGAAATATCCAGCGGAACGAAACGAAAGAGCTGTCATTAGTAATTTACTCGTGAACACATCGGTAAGAATAACCAACAGAGAAAGAGATCGACGGTACTGCCAAATGTACGTAAGTGTAGCAGCAAAGAAAATAAATCCGAAATGAGAACCCATATTAGCCGCAATGGAGGCCATATTAGCTCACAATGGAATATTAGCCCGCAATGGGTGATTTAGAAAATAAGATGGACCGAGCTGATGAGACGACAGGAGTTGAGGCTTAAGGGCAGAGTCGAAAGGCTAAGGGCTAAGGGCCAAAGGGCCACAGGCTAAGGGCTAAGGGCCAAGGGGCCACAGGCAAATGGGCCCATACTATTTGGCCTCCGTCAAAATAAGGAAAAACTGGTTCACATCACCGGTCCAGAAATTTCAACTGTTCGAGGGACTTGGCAAATTACATAAAACTCAAGCCTGACAAGCTTGACAAGACACTAAATAATAGAATACGAACATTAAAGGATTATTTCAACTTTGAGCAATAAAATCTACAAATAATCAATGGAGGTTGGGGTCGTTTGCCGAACTTTATTAAAGTGTCGTGGAGACTTTGTTGTTCTCGCCATAAATTAATGTGGTGATGATTCTTCACACATTCCTTGGGTGATTTCCTACCAATTTCTACCTACTTGACTACGTTAGTGACCCCAGATATACCGAGAAGAAACAAAACTCAGAACCCAAATGCAAACGCTAAAAGCTGATAAATGGAAGCACTTCTTCTTGACGAAGGACCAAAAGCGGATTGAAGACGACAACCCGATTTGCTGTTAAAGCACGGAGGGCTATTTACAGAACCTGTCATTCTCCAAAGAATCAACTAAATGTCACATAGTTAGAACGTAGACGTAGAGGATTGGTGAAAATTACTAAAGGAATAGCAAGCCGGAATAGCAAGCCAGTTTGGCCTATGTTGCAGCTTGAACTCTTCATTGGGTGAAATTCCTAGAAATTTGCAGTTTGCCAGCTGCAATTGCCAGACAACAAGCCAACACTACGTCAGTTAGTAAACCGCAGGATATTGTGATATTGCCATTGCCATTGCCATTGCCATATTGCCATACTGTCATATTCCCTTACTGCCGTTGTAATACTGCCATTGCCATACTGCCATTGCAATACTGCCATTGCCATACTGCACTGCAATACTGCACTGCAATACTCAGTATTGCCATCCTCATAGTCAATCTCCTAGCCGTGTCACCATTTGTCTGAGACCGGAGGACTGTTATTTAACCCCATCTCTAGAGTGTGTATTGGATTTTTCGTTCCCATTCAAAGTCGCCGGTAGCCATGGTGGTTACGGACGATAGAAAAAGGGTCAGAAAAACGCTATAAGAGATTGGAAATGTCTCTGATATTTTTCTTCTTTTATCATCTAACCATCAAAGGTGATATTGTACATTACAAATTATATATAAATCTCCATATTTGTGTATGATTCAATTGCTCTAGGCAAATTGACAGCTTTAGTTTATTCCCTGTCGTCCCTGCAAAAATCCTTGTTCTGTGGGTTCTAGTGCCATTTTTGAGGCCATTCTCCCTCAGTGCATCACCATCCAGACTACATCAACTGCCTGCAACACAAGAATTATACTGGTGGCGAGAACCTGGTAATTGTAGCCCCTAGGTATTGAACTTCCCGTCTCCCCAGCAGCAATTCCACCGGCTTAAGACCACTTTTCCGCCCTACCGGTGCAACCCCAGAAGGTTCCTAGACCAATCGAACCGGCAACGTACCGAGATATTGGGCACCACAAAATCTGGTGAAGAAATTATGGCTATCAAAAGGTCCAGACCGACATCAGTTTGTCAGTTTTGTAGGAAAAGAAAGGTTCGATGTGACAAGCAGACTCCTTGTGCGACTTGTGTTAAGTATGGCAACAAGGAATGTGTTTATGAAAGCTTTCCAAACATCTTGGTCAACGAAGAGGATGTGGTTAACACTAACGTCAGCAAGGAAGCAGCGTTGTTAAAAAGATTAAAGACCCAAGTGGTTGAATTGGAGACTAAATTGAATGGATACACCCATAAGACCCCCGATGAAGATGACGGCATGCCCCGGTCTACCAGATCCAGCGGCAGCAGCAGTTCTTCCAACCCTGACCATCTCAACATGAGCGGCCTAGTTTATAACCACGCTGCTACGAACAATCCTAATATGAATATGAATATCGGGATGCATAGTGCTAGTTCTAATGCTAATACGGTTCTCCCCAATGTCAGCTCCTTTTCAATGGCTGGGACTCATATTCCTCCCGTACAGATTCCAAATGTTGCCAATTCATTTCAAACTAATAGTCCTTTGCCGACTGCCCCTTTAGGCAATAAACGATTAAGTGTATCCAACCTCATAAACGACGAATTTGCTGATGAAGTTGATGACGAAATCAATTTATTCCAATTGTACGATTCAGCATACGACTTTGAACCTGTAAAGAGGAAACATTTTGGCCCTTTAAGCTCAAGCGCTATACTAAGAGCTGATCCCTTGTTGTATAATTTGTATCTTGGCTTTAATAACAAATTAGGTAAAGATAAGTTCATGAATTCGTTTTCACGAAACAGTCACACCAATACAAATATCGTCAATAATGATATTGTTAACAGGAAAACTGATACCAGTAATATCAGGAATTTAAAAGGCAATGACAACATTGTCGACACCAAGAGCAATGCTTCTTTCCAGCCTGAAGAATTGACTCTTTATGAAAACATACGATCCAGTAGAAACGAATCGAACAAATCAATAAGATCAAAAAAGACCCAATTGAATGAAAGAGCTAAGATCTTGGGTCTAATGTTCTTTGAAGGAGAAATTGAAAGCAAAATAGAACTAATATCCAAAATAAAACTAATCTTGCCACACTGTAAGGTAATTTGGTTGTTGATAAATAGGTTTTTCAATCATTTATATCCATTTTTTGGTATCATTGACCAACAGGAATTTCTTTCAAATATAGAAAGAATTATAGGCCCAAAAAATCTTGTTGATGCTTCAGTTAACAATTTAAACGTGGAGAAAAGACTTGATTTCGCTTACCTTGGTATGACTTTAGTTATATTGAGATTGACTTATCTTTCGCTATTCACCAACATTAAAGCCATCAATGAAGCCAACTTGTATAATAATAAAGCAGACAACGAATCGATTGAATTGAAGTATTTGCTTAACAATCCAATCAATTTAGAAGTTGTTAATATTGCTCAGATTTGTTTGAATCAATTCAATCTAGTTAATAGTTCTAACTTGGTTATATTACAATTGGCCATTTTCATAAGATATTATAAGATATATGGACCAGAATATGGAGATGATTCAGATTTGGGAGAACCACAAGTATTTTCAGCTTTATTGATGCAAATGGCCTATTCTTTAGGTCTACATCGTGAACCTGATAAATTTAAAGATGGTTGTAAAAATGAAAAAGTCAATCATTTAGGAAGAAAGATCTGGTATATCTTATATTTATTGGATTTATCAACTTCTTTAACATTTGGGGATCCAAGTTCCATCAATAATTTTCTGGTTGATGTTAGAACACCGTTTGTAACCAGTGAAAATACCAATGTTGACAGGATTGATTTAGATAGAATAATCGTTGCAATGTTGACATGCAACACCGATACTTTTTCAAAACTAGATGAAGTGTTCAATACCATCTCCAATGTAAACGACAAGTTTAGTATTCAAAAAGTAACCAAGTTGGCAGATTTTTGTTTCGAAAGTATAACCTCAGATGGAGGTTTGGACTTACAAGGAGAAGAATGTAAAAAACTATCAAAGTTTTACTACAAGACTTACAAATTAAAATATATTTTTCAAATTAGTTCAGCTGTAATAGCTTTAAACTTTCATTTTGTTAATTATTACCTGAAAATTGGCAATAATACCAAAGCTGTGTATTATATGAAGAAGATTCTTCACATGTTTTATGACAAATGTTATCCAATAATCCATGAGTTATTGACCAATGGAAGTCGGTCGTTAGAAGATGTTTCAGAATTGATTATAACCCCAAGTATTCATAATCTTTTACGTCTCGGGATACTTGTTAACTTGTCTTTATTGATCAAATTGAAGTTATTGGTCAATAGATCATTGACAACAAATAAATCTATTTCATTACCAGAAGTATCATCAAATTTAGTGTATTTGGAAAATCTGACTATTAAAGCTATTGAAATCTTGTTAAACTTTGTCAAAATGTTAGGTACTAGATACTATTCGCCATGGAAAGACGCTAAGATATTTCCTCTTTTACTAGAGGAAATCAATAAAGCAAATATAAGTAAAGTATTTTCAGATATTGATCTATTGAATGATTCAGGCTGGAATAATGGAAATGTCATGGAAATGAATGAGTTAATTAACAATACCTTACTGAATACTTCATCGTTAGGCACCAAAGGAGTAATGAATCAAATTTCTGAAAATAACGATTCTTTATGGCTATTAATCACTGCCTTGCGAAAGAATGAACATGAACACCAATACAATAGTATTCCAGGAGAATACCAACCCCCTACTGCATCAATAGCTTCAAATCCACCACCTTCTGCTCATGGAACCACCAATCAACTGGTCAATCATACTTCCATTGCCACCGCTACTAATGCGAATACCAATGGGAATTCTTCTGCCAACACCACTAATGTCAATGACACCAGCATTTCTAGCAATGTGAATTTGGATCCTAAGGATTCGTTAATGATGGATAATTCAATGGAAACCAACTATCAAAACCCATACTTGGATGAAATATTTAAAGACTTCTTTCAAAAGTAGACCCCGACACCACGACATGGTTGCAAAAACCTTGGTTCTCCTAATATCTTGTTAATATACATAATCGTAATTAGTAGAAACACTCAGAGTCCCGAAGCAACCCAGCGTCAAACACTCTGAAAGGTTATTCTACCCAGACGGCCGATAAGTGGGATGAAGGTTTCAGGTTCAGCGAAGGCTGTCTGTTACTTCACGACATCTAATGCAGCTTGGAGCACTCTGGAGGACGACGCTTGTACGGCCTGGAGGATGATGCCTGGAGGACAATGGCTGGAGGACTACGAATGTAGGGCTACGGCTGTAGGGCTACTGTCAGCCTACGGCTCGCAGAATCCCCATGGACTGTAGGACTCCATTGGGACTCCATTTGGACTCCATTTGGACCCTATAGGACTAAAAGGCTGGCCGAACGACACTCTACTGCAATGAATGATGCGTTTATGGTGATCCCAGTGAGGCGTTTCTGCTGAGTCAAGGTGACACCCCTCCCGTATGTCTGTGTTGCCACAAATCGGTTGCTCATGCAAAAGAGGCTAAGATAAGAGATTCGCTCGAGAAACCAATTTTTCAAGTCATCTCCGTGAGACTTTTGATAGTGATTCACACCAGTGGACACAAGTGAAGACAAGTGAGGTGAAGAGACATGGAGGTTGAGTACCCAGACTTATGTTCCAAGTGTCTTGGAGATGAGTCCAACATACGTATGATCAAACAAAACGAAGGAGAGCCCTGTAAGATCTGTACCCGGCCGTTTACGATATTCAGATGGCAGGTCAGCGATGGGTCCAAACGGTCTAAGAAGACCTTGATTTGTAAGACCTGTTCCAAAGTCAAAAATTGCTGTCAAAGTTGCATGTTGGATATCAACTATCTAATACCCATCGACGTGAGAGATACGGCATTGAAGATGGCGGGGATGGGCCATTTGATCAAGGAGTACAGCCTGTCAAGGAACGCAGAAGTTCGTGCCATAATAGCTGATAAGAATCAGCAGAAACTTGATGATGAAATACTGAACAACGCCAAAGCCAAAGAAATCCTTCAAAAATTGGCTACAGGCTTAAACGAAAAGAAACTGGTTTCCACCATAGCTCCCAAAAAACAATCAAAAATCGATACCTCGATACCGTCAGAACTATCAAAAGTAATAAAGAAATTACCGTTCAATGGGAACTTGTCAAGCTCAAACGACGAATTGACGTCGTTCTTCGTGTTTGGGATCCCTGAAAACTTGCCTCAGTACTTGTTAACTGACTACGCAAGTCTGTTCGGTAAGCTCAAGCTGGTATCTATCATTCACAAGGCCAAATGCGGCTTCATCTCCTTCACCACCCGGAAAGCAGCCCTAGAATTCAGCCAAAGCATCACTGCCAAGGGCCTGAATCGAACCGGCTCGCCTGGGCTTTTAATACTAGATGGAAGATTCCCCATCAGAGTGGTGTGGAGTGAGGTTATATCCCTTTCTACGTCTAACAGTGAACATAAGAAGATCGGGCTAGTGGTCAATAAGATAATGGCCAGCTTGGCAGAGAAGGACAATAGGTCTGGAAACGCTAAGCCCAATCCCAATGGCCCCAAGCCCAAAGGCCCCAAGCCTTCTAAACCTCCAAAGGCGGGTGCACTGGTGTACAAAGCATCGCACAGAGACTTTGAGCTTTGAGCTTTGAGCTTTGAGGGAGAAACGTAAATAGAAAATATAAATCAGTTGTAGTTGGCAAACACCAATTTGTCTGTTATTTGGTCAGAATCTGCTTGATCCACCCTGTGTCGTTCCAAGTCCCTTAGTAGGCATAGCGACCAAGATGGAGTACGAAACTAAGATTGTAATGCGAGTTTTCTTGTTCTTGTTACCCATCATGTTGGTGATATTTCGTTTGATCGCTATAACACCCTCGGCCAATTCTCCGGCCGCCTATAAAGAACAAGGGCTAGTAGAGTTCCCGTCCAGCGGGAAAGGCGCCAGTATCATGATATTTTTAGGATCTGGCGGCCACACGGGGGAAATGATGAAGATCGTGTCCAATATCGACTTGAGCAACATGAATAGAACTTGGGTTATCTCGTCAAACGATACCACTTCTATTTTGAAATGCAAAGAGTTCGAACAAGGATTGGCCAGCGAGTATAGACCAGTCTTCCTCAACCTACACAGAGCAAGGTCTGTTGGTGAACCTTTGATTCTGTCCATAAAGAACACCGTCCTTTCATTTATCGATAGTCTCCATCAGCTTTATAGTCTACCTCAGTTGCCTGCGGTTCTTTTGGTCAACGGTCCCGGAACAAGCGTTCCCATAGCGTACATGCTATTCGTATTCAAGTTCTTGGGCTTGGGGAGCACCAGAATCATATATATCGAAAGTTTGGCCAGAGTTAACGATCTCAGCCTTTCAGGGAAGTTGTTACTACCAATTTCCGACCGAATAATAGTCCAATGGGCCCAATTGGCTGTGAGGTATAAAAGAGCTGAGTACCTTGGAATCCTAGTGTAGCACCACCGTACACCCCTAATCAACGTCGTTTCTGGCTCCTTCACCTCTTATGTTGCACCTAACGGTCTGCAACACCTCTAACGCGCAGACTTCTATGAACACGGTACGATGTATGAGCCTGTAAGTCGGGGCAATACGTTCCAAGGAAGAGTGCTAGAGTTCCCGGACATCAGCGTGGATAAGTTCAATGTGGAGGCAGAGGTCTATCTATTGACCCACTGTCATAGTGACCACTTGGTCGGACTTGGGAATAGGTGTTTCAGATCAAAGGTGTTTTGCAGCGAGTTGACTAAACTGTTGCTAAGGCTTGATGGGAAATATAAAGAGATATTGCCGCTAATACGGCCTGTCAAGTTCAATGAGCCGATAACGGAAGACATCAATGGATCTTCGGTTAAGATCACCTTAATTCCCACCTACCATTGTCCTGGATCAACGATGTTCCTTGTAGAAGGAGAAGAACATAGTGTATTGTTAACGGGAGACTTGAGGGCTGAATCATGGTGGACTCAGTCTTTGACGAAGAATGGGCACTTGTTTCCCTATATCAGTGGATTGAAGGTGCTAGATAACATTTATCTTGATACCACCTTTGGATATAGAGGCGAGCCTTTTATAGAGATGTTATCCAATGCTGATGGGATCACTACCTTAGTTAGACTATTGCAGATGTACCCAAAAGACGATCCTGACATACAAGTATACTTCCAAGACCATATCCTCGGATTCGAAGAAGCTTGGGCTCAAGTAGTCTCCTTATTGGATGGTGATTTGCATGTTGATACTAAGGTGGGACAGAGAAATAAGCTACTACTGTCTGATAATTATATATTACCGTATGGTGGTATACTTAACGGGCTTACACAAAGAAGCTTCCAACTGACCCGTTTAACGTTTCATATATGCAATGAAACTCTGTGCCCCCACCGGCCAAAGTTCAAGGTCCGGGTCAAACAGTGCATAGATTTCAATATAATCGACTTTGTAGGCTCGTTGTTGCCCATTGAAGTGGATAACATAGACCAAAAGGAGCTTCAGAACTTGCAATTGTGTGATACCACCAGTAAAGGATATGGAATATACAGATTTCGGAACCGAATGTGGATCAGAGTGGGCAATGAATTGTTGCCTAAGGATTTGAAATTAGTCTTTTCAAGGCATTCGTCTTTCTTGGAATCCAAACAGTTTGTTCAGCTATTCCGGCCGAAACAAGTATATCCATGTACTGCTTCTTTGAACACATGGAAAAATGGGTTCTTGATGTCAAGAATCTTCGGTGGGTGTTGCCAGAGTGATAATTTGGAAGATTTTATCTATGATTTGGTCAATACCAAGGAGCTTGGGAAACCTCCGTTGATTGTTTTAGACAGACCATTGAAAACCATAAACCGATGGGATTTCAACCAATGTGAACAAGAGCTTAACTTTGTCAAAGAGTATTTGAGCAAGAATGATAGATTTGAAGCAAGAGGGTTTCTATCTAAATTCAATTTGTCGTATCAAGAAACACATAAAGAGCAAATACAATTGCAAAAGCTCGTGACGGAAAGGTACGATCAAAAGTACCAATGGTTTATTCAACAGAGTCAAAATATATATACAAGGTATGTTAAACAACTATTTCCTGGCCAGCGACAATCAAGAACTAACTTTGATGCCTATTCCGACAACATGGAAACGGCACTCTTCAAGGTTGATAGTGGTCATGGGTCATTGGATTCTAGTTTGGAGAAAATATCTGCAAAATCCATAAGCTTGACATCCACCGATGTCAGTATATCCAAGGTCAAATCATACAAAATCGAAGAATTTGGGCCTGCAACACGGATTCCTACCATGGTAGACCAATCATTTATCAAGTCTTCATTTGATTCTATTGAGTTTTCATATTATTTAAACGATAGACAATCGATCAATGAAGTAGACATACCGACAGTCAACCAAGTTTGTAAAAGATTGAAGACAGACCCAGACAGCTATTTCCATTACAAGCTAGAAGCGTTGGCAAAGGAGCCGTAATGAGTAGCCGTAATGAGTAGTCATCGTACAGCAGCACCGTACAGCAGCACCGTACAGCAGCACCGTACAGCAGCATCGACCAGCAGCATCGACCAGCATGTATGTAGCCTTGTATAGCATCGACCAGCATGTATGTAGCCTTGTAATGCTCAATTCTCTCTCCATTGATGGGAGCACTTGACACATTTGTAGAACGTCGTCATAGGCTCATCGGCAGACCTGATTTGTAACTGGAAGAAATACGCCTTGTCACCACCACACACATCCCGGGGACATTGGGCCGCTGTCTGATCAACGTTATCCCAGGCCCCTTCACCACCTAACACATCATCAACGTCTTTCCGAGGTAGGTTCTTCTTATCAAACATTTGAAACCCGTTGATTTTGAACTCATAAGGACAGGTGGGGCAATAGAACTTATTGTATTCGCCTTCGGACAGCGAAATGAGGAGCATGTTGGAACAGTACGGGCAGAACGATAACATGGTAAGCGCCAATAGTAATGTCTTCTCAATTTTTTTCTTTGGAGAAGAGATCGTTCTCACTTTCGAACTGAAGCACCAAACGGTTTGAGTATTACGGCGATTCAATTGGGATTCAATTGGGCGGTTAGGTCGAGGAGAGTCGCAAGCATATAAGAAGGTTGACAGGGCCAATTCAGTGTAATCATGGTACAATTCGACGAAAATGCCTTCCAGAGCCCGTCGTTGAAGCGTATAATCACAGTCTCGCCGCGTCTATCACCATCGCCAATAGATAAGTCACCATCAGGGCCACCGCCAAGGTTGGTGTCGCCGAAGAAGGACTTGATCTTCCCGGTGCTGAGCTCAGTCAAGCTATCGCCTGTCAAGACGCCGAGGGGAAGGGCCGGTCTCCCGTCTCCTGCTAAGCGATCATTGAATGAGTTGAATCAGTCTGCTGTGAAGAGAGCATTGAGAACAAAGATTTCATCTACGTTGAACGATGAAGATTCTTTCCAAGATGACGATTTGAACAGGCAGGATTTGGAGTTGGCCGAAGCCATCATTCAAGAATCTAAATCTAAGGGGCTGGAACTATTCCCTCTCTATGGCAATGATGTCCCCTTGGAAGAGGATTCTGGTGATGAACAAAGTGAAGAGGAAGACGATCCCTTTGCAGACAGACGATCTCGCAGAAGGCAGGCCAAGAGACCCAAATACGATGACGTAGAAGACGTTGATATGGGCGACGATTCTGATGCTGATCCTGATGTTGATGTGGACCTGGACGATACAAGACAAGAAGATGAGGTTGCAGACCTACTGTCGGAAGATGAGTTCAAGCCTCGAAAAAGGACCAGGGGAAGTGGTGATAGCCAGGTCCATATCCCAGAAATGGTACCAGAACCATCGCCATCTAAGAAGCCTTCCAGGAGAAGCACGGCTATTCCGTCTATTTTCAAGATCGACGATGAAACTTTTTTCAAGGACAATATTAGTCCTAAAAAGCCATTGGTGGATACTAAGGTCGATGAATCTACAGAAGAGAGTCTTTTCTCACTTGGATTCATGGATGCCAGTCCAAAAATCCCAAGTATTACTGGTTTAAAGCATGTGGATGACTTAAAGAATGAAATGAGCAAAGACTTTAAATTCCAACCTTTACAAGTACCTCCGAAAGGACCATTACCCGAGTGGTATATAGAGAAGCATTTACCGCATATTAATTGGGAAACCGAACAAGTAAATGAAGTCGCTGACGATAGAGCTTATTTTGTTGACGGTACAGAAGGGTTTTTTGATCAATTGAGTAATCGTGACAGGCATTCGGTCATGCTGTTGTCGAGTTTGGGAATTTCGTTAGACTACCAAGAATTTAATGACAGAGTAGAAGCTTTGGACTATTTCAAGTCTAAGCAAAGGAAATCATTATCTGAATTGCATAAAGCCCTTTACCATCAATGGGCATTTGAACTTAGTCAAGGTTATAATCTTTGTTATTACGGACTTGGTTCAAAGATTCATTTAATCAACGACTTTGCAGCTAATTACTTAGTACTGTGGCTACAAAGCTTCCACAAGTTCGAACAATGTGATGGTCCCAAAATACTAGCAATCAATGGGTATAACCCTGTATTCAAACTAAAAGATATATTGGGAGCATTAGCCAGTAGTCTTTTGACACCTGAGATGGCAAGTAATCCAGCATTAAACAAAAGTACCTCCGAATCAATACCGTTTTTATTAAAACATCTTAATAAAGTAAGAAGTAAAACATGGAAAACAGATTGTCCAAAGTTGATTCTAATAGTTCATTGTATTGATGCAGAACCAATGCGTGACGACAGGACTCAAGTCCAACTATCACAGCTAGCGAGCTTACCGGAAGTAAGGCTTCTTTGTTCAGTCGATAATGTGAATTTCTCGTTGTTGTGGGATCTGTACAAGGTTGAAAATTTCAAGTTTTTATACCATGATGCAACTAGCTTTGAGCCATATAAGGCCGAAACATCCTTTAAAGATATTATCAATTTTGGTAAGACCAAGAGAACTCAAAGCAGTAGAGGAGCCAAATTCGTGTTAAGTGCATTGAATGAAAACAGTAAAAAGATGTACAAGATATTACTTGATAGTCAGATCGAAAGATTAACCGAATTGAACCCAAAGAACTCACTTTCGAGTGCAAGAGGTAACTTAAGAAGCAGTATTGAATTCAAAACTTTCCATGTCAGTTGTACCAAGGAATTCATCACCTCAAATGAAATCAACTTCAGGTCGATGCTTGGTGAATTTGTAGAGCATAATATGTGTATCTTGACCAAAGATGAAACGGGTACAGAGAAGATTTATATTCCTTACACGGTTGAAGATATGGAGAAGCTAATCAAGGAATCGTTCAAATCAGCTTAAATACAACGCCAAATCAGCTTAAATACAACGCCAAATCAGCTTAAATAGAATCAATGCCACCGCCAGCCTCTCCCTAAGCCATCGCGGTGTCTTGCACTCCTTGTGGAACTCCCACCGTTGCACTCCTTGAATCTCATTGCCTGGCCCGCTGGCGCCTCGTTTCGTTTTGAGGCTAAGTTCTGAGAATCACAATAACAAGGATTAAAACGTATTTGCCATTGATTGTGGACAACAGTGGAGATTACGGTAAATATTGTTACTCATAGCGGTTAGCCTACAAGCAAACACCAGTGGCAATGTCGGATCAACTTATCAAGTTACAAGAAGGGACCAAGTTGACGGTGGGAAGTCATAAGGTAACAATCGTCAAGTACCTTTCGGAAGGAGGATTTGCCCATATCTATCAAGTTCTGATTGATCCCAAGGAAGATGACAGTGACATTGCATGCTTGAAACGAGTCATTGTACGGGACAAGCCCGGGCTTGACCAATTGAGGAAAGAAGTGGACGTGATGAAGAAACTAAGACACGCCAGAAGCGTGGTTCGGTACTTTGATTCTCACGCTGAACGGTTGGAATCGGGGTCTTATCAAGTGTTGGTGTTGATGGAACTCTGTCCCAACAAATCCTTGTTGGATTTCATGAACAGTAAGATCAAAACCAAATTGACGGAGGCCGAAATCCTCAAAATAATGTATGACATTAGCATAGGGGTGTTTGAAATGCACAAAATGAAGATGGTCCATAGGGACATCAAGATCGAAAACGTTCTTATTGATGCTAACCATCGATTCAAACTATGTGATTTCGGTTCCACGAGCCCTCCCCTTCAGCCTCCCAAGAATCAACAAGAATTCCAGGCGTTGAATCATGATATATTGTATCAAACCACTCCACAATACAGATCTCCTGAGATGATAGATCTTTACAGAGGGTTTCCAATTGACGAAAAGTCCGATATTTGGGCCTTGGGTTGTTTCTTATACAAGTTGTGTTATTACACCACTCCTTTCGAAGCCAATGGGGACATTGCTATTTTGCATGCTTCGTTTCAATTCCCACCCGCTCCTGAATATTCGGGTGACTTGAAGAATTTGATAATAATCTTGTTACAAGAAAGCCCGATATTCAGACCCAATATTGTTCAGGTTGTTAAATTGGTATGCAAAATGGTGAATGTTGATTTCAAGACTTTGGGGGTTGACGATATTTATAACGTTGGCTCCTACAATTTCCATGCATTACATGAGTACCAGCAGCTAAAGCAGAACGAATTGGTCAAACAACAGCAGATATACTACGAGCAACAAGCCCAGCAGGCACAGCAGGCACAGCAGGCACAGCAGGCACAGCAAGCACAACAAGCCCAAAAGGCCCAGCAGGCACAACTCGTTCACCAACACGACCAAAGATTGGATGTTGCACCAGCTAAAGATGAATTTGTTGAGCCTGTTCTTGACGAGGCTAAGGATTCGGAGTCTGATTTAGATTCCAATCTTGCAGAGATTGAAGATTTGGAGAATGTTGAAGAGAGATACCCATCGCTTGATGATATTGTGGTCGAATCAGAGACATCTAAAAGTACAGCTGCCAGTGTCAAATCATCCGTTCCAACAGGCGCTACTACGGCTCAACAGTCTAAGCATGAGTCCTTATCGTCGGGAGTTTCTCCTCAGCTTCAATATCAACAACAATTCAATAATCCAGCTCAGTCCCTACAATACCCAATGCAACCGCAAATTTTGTCTCCTGATGAATTAAGCAAGTTATCCCCCGAACAGTTGCAACAATACAATTTCCAGCATCAATCCTACCATTATCAAATGAACCAGTGGGTATATTACCAACAACAACAGCAAGCAACGTCTTTGAAAGCTTCTAGTGAACATCCGTCCAAGTTGGAGTCATCAGTCTCGGATAAGTTCAATAACGACTTACAAAACAAAGAGGCATGGGAACAAAATGAATCAAAAGCCGATTCTAATGCTGGTAAAATGGCTGATGATATTTTTGGATCGAAATCAAGATCCCCTACCGAGTTTAATGTTCAGCAAAAGACAGCCCAAAGCGTCAAATCTGAACCGGCAGTTGAAGAGCACGATGAAGATTCCATTTCTCCTGAAAAGGCCACTGCTAAAAAGAACATGAGGTTAACAAAGAGCAATACTTCATCAGAAGCTGATTTGGTGGCTGCAAAAGAAGAAGTAGTAAAAGAAAAGCCCGAGCTCGATACTTTGTCACCAACTGCGCTTGAACTTAATTACGGCCAGTCTACTGAAGAGCTTCGTCCCCAGCATAAAGAGATATCAGAGCCTCCACATCCGCCAGAAGAGGACCAACTGTATGTTGGACAGTCCCAAGCATCAACAGACCAGACTTACACACAATCCCAGCATTCACAGTTCCCAAGTCGAGGTGCTACGGTCCCAGGCCCAGCTAAATCTTCTAACAATCGGCCAGCCTTGTTAGCTGACACCCAAGAAAGCTTATCACATTACGTTAGCTCACCAGTTGTACCCACCTCCACAAGCTTTGGAAAGAATAATCCGTTCCCCATGGGTCCCGAAAAACATCCTGACAAGAAGTATGATTTGTTAGAGCAAACGAAAACATCAGAACCATTGAAAAAGAGTACGTCCAATCCCTGGGGTGAATACAGGTCTGCGCCCACCAACAACAGCAACCCCAACCCCAACCCCAACCCCAACCCCAACAGCATCACCAGCCCTGACAAGCCCTTACACCAGCGTGTCCAATCTTTGAATCTTGGTGACGGTGTTGGCGAAAGAACATCGTCCAGAAAACCGTCAGCAGAAGAACCAAACTTGATTGACTTGGAGGTCGGCCTAGACTCAGCCTCCAGTGCCTCCACCCCGGCCTTACAAGCGAATGATATGTTCACCAGTGAACCAGATTCTTTGATCGACTTAGACATTGACAGCAAGCAAAAGCTTTCGGAGCGGGACCGCCCCCATTTCAAGAAGAGAGTCTCGGCTATACCCAACCCGTCTGATTTTAGAGTTCAAGAAGAAGTGGTGGACTGGGCTTCGGACGATGAGAATCCTGAAAATGGCTCTAAAATGAATCGGCTTTCGATTCGTCATTCGTTGAAGAAGCAGAGCCGGAAATCAAGCGAACATAAACGTTCTGACAGCTCGGGCGACAACCAAAGCAAAAAGCGGTTGTCAAGATTGATTTCTTAGTTAATTGAACATCCTTATAGAATTATACACTGCCTTAGTGCTGGCCAGTGCTGTGGCACGATGGACCTCTGGCCCTACAGTGTGGTGCTCTGGTACGATGGACCTCTGGTGAGCCGTGCTGTCTCTGGTACTCATTACTAAGATGCGCATCTCGAAAAAACGATCAAAATCCACAAATACGTTTCTCTGTGTTTCGGCGAAGAATAGCGTGTAGACATGGTAGAACAGCTGGACTTGAGACAGCTCTTGACGCTGTTGTTGTTGGCGGTGTCGCCAGAACGATTTGAGAAGTTTGGCGCCGTGGCAGGGCTTGACTCGATCTACAACCCTGTTTTGTACATACTTAAGGGCAAAGCGCTGGAGTTGATCAAAGACAATGAATACGACCAGTACTTGTACAGCGCAGAGGCAAAGAACATCCTTGGCCAGTATCCCGGGAAGAGCTTGAGCGACGTGTTGAGAGAGTATGTGGACCACTTGGCCTCGGTGTTTGGTTCCAGCTTGGAAAATGGAGCCTTACATTTCCAAATAGCCGCTATTGCCTACTTGCAAACTTTTATTCAGCTCAACTTCACTGGTCCAACCGTGTCGTTCAGCCAGAATGATTTCTTCACCGGAGTGGATCAAAACATGCTACAACTAGAAGCTGTTAGATTGTTATCTTTGGAAGGACAGCTGGCTTATGACCTAATGATTGTCCCAGTATTGCTTGTGATCTCAAGTCTCATGTTTGAAAAGCTACTTGGAGTCCAACCGGAGGCTTCTTTGGTCAGTGACTCAAGTATTGTGGATGTGGAAGGATGCACCAATAGCACAGTACGCTTTGTGAGTCAAAATGGCCAAGACCCTATTGCTGCAAGTGCTTTATGGTGGAGATCGAGATTATTACAAATACACCTGTCGTTGTTTTCCGAGCCTCCTGGTATTGTTGCTACTATATGTACACTTTTGCTAACCCCAGAAGTGGCAAACACTCTTTGTTCTTCCAAAGATAACGATTTGGAGCTACAAAAGCATTTGCAATTGATTTATTTCCTTGAATCTGCAAGATTTAGTATCCATAGTCAAACAGAACATTTGGCCATCCCATTATTAGGCAAAGCACGTACTGTATCAGAACTTAAGTTGGTGTTGACTGGTGGTAAAGCTAAAAGAACAAAATTTCAAACTTTCCACACTTCGAATCTTATCGTTCTTGCTAAAAGCGGCCAAAGTGATTTCTATGATCAAAAAGATAATGAAAAAACTCCTGAAAACTTCAACTTGAATTCTGATTTGTTATTAGAAAGACCCCAATTTGAATCACTCGAAGACCTTGAGCTTTCCGACGAGAGAAACAATAAACGTATCAAGTTCGACTCGTCGGTAGAATTGGACAGTGGTGATGATATTGAGAAGTTGTTGCCGATTGCTATAAAACAAGATGATATTCCCCCTGAATTGAAAGAACTCGACCCGAATGAACAGCCACCTTTGGCTGATTTGGATAGCATTCAGTTATTATTACGTCTTACAACCTTAAGACAAACAACCCCATCTCAGAATCCTTTGGTGGAAGAAGAACTTCAAGCTTTGGTCAGCAGAATCTTATATTCAAAAGCCGATACCGTTAATTGGTCTATCTTTTCCAGAGCATTATGGGAAAGATCAATGTTGGAAACTAATAAGGCGAAGACCATAGAAAGAGGTATTTTGCAAATGACATCATTAATCGAAGAAATTGGAATCAAGATCAAAACCAGAATCATCCCTCAAGTCGAACATGATGATGATGGTAGCTCTTCAGTCGCTTCCAGATTAAGGTTCATACATCAGATGATTTTGATGCCTCAATGGGCAATGGATATGAAGTTAGCTGAAAAATATATGTCAATTGGTGTCTTAAGATCAGCCCTTGAAATATATGAGAGATTACAATTATCATGTGAGGCAGCTCTTTGCTATTCAGCAGTTGACAATGAACCTGAAGCTGAAAGAATCTTATTAGAAAGAATAAGACAACATCCTGAAGATGCAAGAGCTGTTTCTATTTTAGGTGATTTAAGGCAAGATCCTGTTCTATGGACAAAAGCTTGGGAAATAGGTAGGTATCATAAGGCAAAAGCATCCTTATCACTGTATTATTATGCACCACCGCAATCATCTGGATTGACTAAAAACATAGAGTTGTCGATTATTCATATGAATGAAGCGTTGAAAGCCAATCCTTTGAATTATGAAAACTGGTTCTTCTATGGATGTTGTGGACTAGAATCTGAGCAGTATGAATTAGCAGCAGAAGCTTTTACTAGATGTGTAGCATTGGACGAAACAAATTCTCATGCATGGTCAAATCTTGCCACTTCATTGTTAAGACTGGGGAAGGTAAGAGCTTCATTTAATGCGCTTAAGAAAGCTCTTAAGAGTGCTAACGAGAACAAAAGATCATGGAAGATTTATGAAAATTATTTGATTGTTGCTTTGGAATTAGGCGAATGGAACGATGTTTTGATTGCCACAAAGGAATTAATTGATATCAAACATGACTCTGAAGGTGAAAAATCTATTGATATTCCAGTGGTTGAAAAGTTGGTTGAAATCTTAGTTTCTACAGAGTTTCCTAAAGATGATGGTGCCAGATTGACCCATTTCCAAAGTTCTTGTATTGATCTCGTATGTAATGTACTTCCAAAAGTCATCACTTCTTCATCTAGATGCTGGAGAATTGTTTCAAGAGTAGAATTATGGAGGAGAAGGCCATGGGTGGCTTTGGATTGTCATGAGAAGGCATATAGAGCAGTTTCTAGTAGACCTGATTTGGATACCCACGAAGAAGTTTGGAATGAAGCAGTTGAAGCATGTTCCGACTTGGTGGCAGCTTACGAATCCTTAGGTGAATTGCCAGGAAAACATGATGCCGATGATGTAGTATGTAAGGATTGGAAATTCAAAGCCAGATCCACTATTAGGTCCTTAATGTCCAAAGGTAAAGATATGTGGGAAGATTCCGAGGGTTGGAACAAATTGCAAGATTTAAAAGCTGACCTTACAAACTAACTTCACATCTGACCTCACAAACTAACTTAACATCTGACCTAACAAACTTGACTTTATAGATAAATAGACTAAAATGTATATTAAATATCATTGATAATTTGGAAAGCTTCAAAGTTCAAAGAAGCTATTCTTTCTTTCTTAGCTCGTCTTTCTGGTTTAACAGCAACATTTGGTGATGGAATCAATGTTTTAAAAGTCACTATTGACTTTCTGCAACTATGTGATATCTTATCATTAGGGAAGGCTGATAAAAATCTATCACATGACTCCAACCCCCAGACAATACTCAATTTCAAGTATTCTGAAGATTCGATTCGACTAACCATAACAAATATAAAGGATAAAAGATGTTTTTCGTTGAAAACTAGAAGTTCATAGGCATAGACCGGAACCAATATTAGTTCGATCAAGCTCGAAGTCTTTAGTATTCTTTCTTCAACAATGCCAATGTATGGGAACAAGACCTTAAAGGTTAAAGTATCCCTTAAGTAGTTATCCAATATCTCTGTATAAATGTTCAAAGACGAATATAATGTGAAAGGCAACACTTTCAACAAATTGGGCCTGGAGTTGAATACGATGAAAGAAATTGCCAATAAATAAGTATTTTCAGACTTTAGGATTAATGATAAGGGGATTTCGCCATGATTCAAGGGTTTTTGCTGAGATAATATTAGTGAAATGTGCCTAGCAGTGACAATAGAATACGTCATAATGGCACCAGTAATTGAAGCACTATAATACTGTTCAGACCAAGCCTTATACCTAACCAAATGAAGCAAAAGCAACAAAGATCCCATTAGTGTAGCACAATGTGACAAAAGCCAAAGCACTTGGATGAGTGAGTTCTGGACGAATTCACTTGATTTGGTTTCATTGATCTTCTCATTCAAGGAATCCCAAGCAATTAAACAATATATTCTTATAACAATATATAATTTTTGTTTGAAGAACCACTCTCTGATTGATACAAGATAAGGCATGGCAGATGTCTTTAAAAGGTTCAACTCTGGGAAATAGCGATCCAATAAGCTCTTTGGTTGAGTCTGGGCCATGTTAGCGATGTGAATTGGTTGTTGTTAATTTCTAGGTATACAAGTTTTTTGCAACTTTTGCAGCCTTTGCAGCGTTTGCAACCGTTCGATTCACAAACCGGGGATCTATTGGTGTACGAGTCTGCCGGTAGCCCTGGACGTCGGTGTGGGTGTACGGAGGTGAATCTGATTCTGGTCCCATTACTGGTGTACGGACCTCTGCTGACTCAAATTGACGATTCAGCGAGGGTGAGAGAAGCATGAACAACGTTATATTTAAGAGATTCTTAAAGATGTCAAGCACGCCAATGGAATGGGTGGTTTTAGTGTATGATAAGCCAAATGTCGACAGGACCCAAATCAGACCAACGCACTTGAAAGGAATAGCACCCACCGTGAACGACGGGACTGTCAAAGCAGCAGGTGCATTTTTTCACGATGTGGAAAAGACCAAATTCGCTGGTAGTACCTACCATTTAATGGCAGCATCGAAGAGTGAAATTGTAGACTTTTTAAAGAAAGATCCATATTACAAAGAAGGGATCTGGGACATCGACTCGGTCGTTGCATACCCTGTTGGAATTGCCGTCAGAACCCCAAAGAAGCTTGAGGGCGTCAACGATGAATTTTTCAAGCTTTGATGGAAGAAACAATACTCGTATAGATATAGCCCTTATAGTTCTTATTACATGACTTACCGTTTCACTATGCCTTTACCGTTATTCTATGTCTTTACCGTTTCGTAACCCGTAACCGTTCGATCGCTTTCACGGGTAGCATTTTGCACCACGCCTCTGGTCCCGTTCCATGTCCAATGTCGATTCCCTCATTGTTGCCGGCTCGGGATCGATGTGTTTTGCTAAATTTCTGGGGAACCCGAAGATGCTGCAACTTTTTATCACCGATACACACGAGCCATACGTGATGTATCGTTTGCAAGGGCGTAATGTTAGCCTGGTTTCGGAAAGGGAACAATCAAATCGTAAAAGTTTCTAAGCGCTGATTAGGGCCAGATGGTTTCAAAACAGTATAAATAAGCTCTGTGGCCCCTTTCGCTGCCAATCTTCTTTGATTATTTTCGATCACCTGTTATTTCTAGTAGGCGGCTACTATTTGAATATATTTACCACTTGTAAGACATACAAGTGCTAGGCAACAGCTGCTAGGTAACAAGCGCTAGGCAACAGGTGCTAGGTGGTAGCTAGGAAGTAAGCGCTAAACTAACAACATGTCCTCGCTGTCATCATTGAAGCTTGCAAAGGCAGAGAGTAGCGCTGATTACAATGACGAACAGCCATATCAAGGGTTTGATGAAGCTGCCAATGATGAAATACGTCACTTGGTAAGACAAGTGACTAATGCAAGTGAAAAGGAACCCAAAAACGCTTTGAACATTATTAGAACTTTGACCGGTATGTCACAAGTCCCAGGAACCAATCCATTCGGTAGTCATTCTATTGATCCAAGACTAGATCCTGATTGTGAAGAGTTTGATTCGAAGTTTTGGATCAAAAATCTTAGAAAACTAATGGAAACCGATTTAGATTACTATCAGCCTTCGAAGTTGGGGGTTGCGTTCAAAGATTTAAGAGCTTTTGGTACCGCCGTTGATGCTGATTATCAAAAGAATTTTGCTAATGGTATTTATAAAGACATCAGTCAACTAGTCGAAAAATTCACAAAAAAAGGTGAAGAAGGGTCTTTTGATATTTTAAAACCAATGGATGGTTTATTGGTCCCTGGTGAACTAACCGTCGTGCTAGGTAGACCTGGGGCTGGGTGTTCGACGTTTTTAAAAACAATTGCAACCCAAACTCATGGCTTTTCTATTGACCCGAATTCTATGGTTTCATATGATGGTCTTACTCCATCTGATATTGCAAACCATTATAGAGGTGATGTGGTTTATTGTGCCGAAACTGAACATCACTTTCCTCAATTGACTGTAGGAGATACGTTGGAATTTGCAGCTAGAATGAGAACTCCTCAAAATAGGCCATTGGGTGTCACAAGAGAAGAGTATGCTAAACATATCTCTTCAGTTTATATGGCAACTTATGGTTTATTACATACTAGAAACTCTAAAGTTGGTAATGATTTTATTAGAGGTGTTTCTGGTGGTGAACGTAAAAGGGTTTCAATTGCTGAAGCTGCAATTTCTCAAAGTAAAGTCCAATGTTGGGATAACTCCACTAGAGGTTTGGATTCGGCCACTGCCTTTGAATTTATTAAAGCCTTGAAAGTTTCTGCTCAAATCCAAAAAACAACTCCATTGGTTGCTATTTACCAATGTTCTCAAGATGCTTACGATATATTCGATAAAGTTGTATTGTTATATGAGGGTTACGAAATCTTCTTTGGTGATGCTAAGAAAGCCAAAGAGTACTTTTTAGACATGGGATACTCCTGTGCGGCAAGGCAAACCACTGCTGATTTCTTGACTTCTTTGACTAATCCTGCTGAGAGAATCACCAAACCAGGATTCGAATCAAAAGTCCCAAGGACTCCAATTGAATTCTATAACCATTGGCGAAACTCTCCCACTCGTCAGCAACTATTAGCCGATATTGAATCTTACTTGTCAAACTCACAAGAGAATAAAGAAATCTTTATTCAGACCCATACTGCTAGACAATCAAAACGGTCAAGTCCTCAGTCTCCGTATGTTGTTTCATTCCCAATGCAAATCAAGTATATCATGAAAAGAAACTTTTTGAGATTGAAAGCTGACCCTTCCATTGCAATTTTTAGTTGCCTAGGTAATGTAAGCGTTTCTTTGATTACGGCTTCAGTTTTCTACAATTTACCCCAAAAAACCCAATCTTTCTATTACAGAACTGCAGCCTTATTTTTTGCAACCCTTTTCAACGCATTTGCATCAATCTTAGAAATATTTAGTTTGTATGAAGCAAGGCCCATTGTTGAAAAGCATAAGACTTATGCTTTGTATCATCCTGCTGCGGATGCCCTAGCTTCTATTATCACAGAATTACCGAATAAGTTTGTCACCGGCCTCAGCTTCAACATTGTCATTTACTTTTTAGTTAATTTGAAAAGGGAACCTGGTGCTTTTTTCACGTATTTGCTTATTGCCTTTAGCTCAACAATTACAATGTCTCATATCTTTAGAACTATTGGAGCTGCAACAAAGTCATTATATGAAGCAATGACCCCAGCTTCTCTTATATTAACTGCTTTAATTATCTTCACTGGGTTTGTTATTCCTACACCAGATATGTTAGGTTGGTGTCGGTGGATCAATTATATTGACCCAATCGCCTATACGTTCGAAGCATTGGTGGCCAATGAATTCCATGGCAGACGGTTTGAATGTTCACAATTTATTCCTTCTGGGCCAGGATATCCTACTTCGGGTGATTCAATTGCTTGTGCAACCGTTGGTTCAGTCTTGGGTCAAAGTTATGTCGATGGTGATGTCTATGTTAAAGCAGCTTTTGATTACTCATTCAGCCATGTTTGGAGGAACTTTGGTATTACTTTGTCATTCATGATATTTTTCCTTTTCATTTATATTGTTCTTTGTGAATATAACAAAGGTGCCATGCAAAAGGGTGAAATCTTATTATTTCAAAGAGGTGCTTTAAAGAAATTGAAAAATCACCCAAGTGCTTCAAATGATATTGAAAGTGGACCAATTGAAAAAGTTAACCCTGAGTTTGAAAACAGCAGCAGTAGTATAATTGACCGAAAATTAGACGAGGATACTAGTGAAGTAAAGAATATTTTCCATTGGAGAAATATCACTTATGAAGTCAAGATCAAAACTGAAACCAGAGTCATTTTAAATGATATTGATGGTTGGGTTAAACCAGGACAAGTTACTGCGTTGATGGGTGCTTCAGGAGCAGGTAAAACAACTTTATTAAACGCCTTGAGTGAAAGGTTAACCTCAGGGGTTATAACTAGTGGTACTAGAATGGTCAATGGTCATCCTTTAGATAGTTCATTTCAAAGATCAATTGGGTATGTACAGCAACAAGATTTACACTTGGAAACCTCGACTGTTAGAGAAGCTTTAACATTCAGTGCTTACTTGAGACAACCTTCTCATGTTAGTAAACAAGAGAAAGATGAATATGTTGATTATGTTATTAAACTATTGGAAATGGAAAGATATTCTGACGCTGTTGTTGGTGTTGCCGGTGAAGGATTGAACGTTGAACAAAGAAAAAGATTGACCATTGGAGTTGAATTGGTTGCAAAACCTAAATTATTGGTATTTTTAGATGAACCAACCTCAGGTTTAGATTCCCAAACTGCTTGGTCGATTTGTAAATTAATTAGAAAGTTGGCAGATCATGGTCAAGCTATTTTATGTACTATCCATCAACCTTCTGCCATATTATTACAAGAATTTGATAGATTATTATTCTTACAAAAGGGTGGTCAAACTGTTTACTTTGGAGATTTAGGTGAAAATTGTAATACATTAATTAACTATTTTGAAAGTTATGGGGCTCCAAAATGTCCACCCCAAGCAAACCCAGCTGAATGGATGTTAGAAGTTATTGGTGCCGCTCCTGGATCTCATGCTAAGCA
Source organism: Yamadazyma kitorensis (assembly GCA_030572015.1). Taxonomy (NCBI): domain Eukaryota; kingdom Fungi; phylum Ascomycota; class Pichiomycetes; order Serinales; family Debaryomycetaceae; genus Yamadazyma; species Yamadazyma kitorensis. The sequence continues at coordinate 12,960 of JAJLZC010000027.1, read as the reverse complement.
AGATTATTATGAAGTATGGAAAAGTTCAAAAGAATATTTAGAGATTCAGAAAGAATTAAATACTATGGAAACTGAATTAATTAAATTACCCAAAGATGAATCCCAGGAAAACTTAAAAGCATTTGCAACTTCAATTTGGCAACAATATTTGATTGTAACCAAAAGACTTTTCGAACAATATTGGAGAACTACATCATATACTTATTCTAAGTTTGCAATGGCTATTTTGGCTTCCTTATTGAATGGATTTGCCTTTTTTAAGGCCAATAAGTCATTGCAAGGTTTACAAAATCAAATGTTTTCAGTTTTCATGTTTTTGTCATTATTTAATACTTTTGTCCAACAATATTTACCACTTTTTGTATCCCAAAGAGATTTATATGAAGTTAGAGAAAGACCTTCTAAAACGTTTAGTTGGGTTGCATTTATGTTAGCTCAAATTACGGTTGAAATTCCTTGGTGCATTGCTTGTGGTACTTTGGCTTTCTTCTCATGGTATTATCCAATCGGTTTATACCAAAATGCTGTTGCCACAGATACTGTTCATGAAAGAGGGGCTTTTATGTGGTTCTTGATGATTTTATTTTTTGTTTATGCTTCAAGTTTAGCAATATTATGTATTTCATTCATTGAGTTAGCTGATAATGCTGCAAACTTGTCGAATTTATTATTTTCATTGTGTTTAATCTTCTGTGGAGTTTTGGCTAGTAAGGATTCGATTCCAAGGTTCTGGATTTTCCTATACAGATTCAATCCATTTACTTATTTGGTTAGTTCTATTTTATCCACTGCATTAGCCAATTCTGATGTCCAATGTGCTTCAAAAGAATTAACTAGACTTAACCCACCAAGTGGCCAAACATGTGGCCAATATATGCAAGCTTATATTGATCTTACGAATGGTACATTAGAAAATCCAAGTGCCACCTCCGATTGTCAATATTGTCAGATTTCTTCAACGAATCAATTCTTAACACAGATTAATGCTAATTTTAATACGAGATATAGAGATATGGGTGTTTTTATAGGGTTTATTGTTTTTGATTGGGTTTTAGGGATGTTGTTCTATTACTTAGCAAGAGTTCCAAAAGGTACTAGACAAAAGAAACATAAATAGTCAAAAGGTGCTATAGAAAAGAAACATTAATAGTCGAAAGGCACTAAGCATTTAGTATGGAGTATAGTTTTAATTTATAAATTGATATTATCCATCCTCTGCAACTATTGGAAGTTTTACTACAACGGACAAGTAGTTTACAGCCGAACCTTGAATATAAAAGAGATCAAACAAAGTAAAGAATATATTAAACATGCACAAAACCCAACTAATACCAAACATTTCATATAAAATATCATGCAAGTGTCTCAAGACCTGCAAGAAACATCAAACGTACTATTCACAAGATACCACCATCGTTCATTCTGTCATAGACCTCGTCATAGACCTAATCCCTATCGACGGGGTACTTTTTCAATTCGGTGTTGAAATATTTCGAACCCAATGGGTGATATTCCACTTCCCTTTGTTTATTGGACTTGTTTATATGGCCCACCGCAGCATGGGTAGTGAACTTAGAAACCAACAAGTCACTAGACACCACAAATATTGGTGCCAACATCAACAATAATCCATTAGTCTGAAATCTATTCATCATTATGGCCCGTGCTAAGCGCTATTGCTACTGGCTTACAAATGTGCTTTATTCAAATGCTTAAAGTCTAAGAATCCACTCGAGTTATAACTATGAGTGGGGGTATCAACAAGCAACGTAACCAGTTCCTAGCTTTTTAAATCAAGGAAATATGCTTTGATTTATAACAAAAAACAAATGATAATGGCTTAAATTGCTTCGATTGAAATTTTTCTCATCCGAATTTTTCATCCGAAACGAGCCATCTCGTAAATCGAGAATATTAACAGAAGGTTGAACGGGAGCCTGTTTGAACAGGAGCCTGTTGAATGGCTCAAGTTATAGCATAAGAGGGAAAGGATGAACGAAATTATAAAATTTATATATTTAATCCAATTAGAAGAGGTTATATGTACTGATGTTTGAAAAAACATGATTAACTGTATAAATCATCATCTTCATCATTATTACCAAATGAAGCCCCAGCATTTGATTCAGTGTTAGTAGCAGCACCATTTGAAGTTTCACCATTGCCAGCTTCATCAGAAAATCTGAAATTAGTGAATTGGCCTCTTGATGACAAAATTTGTTGGGCATAGGATTCATATCTTCTTAATTCAGCATCAGAAACCGATCTCTTAGCAGTCTTCATAGCTTCTTCAAAATGAGCTCTTGTGATGAATGGAACAGGATCTTCTTCTGGTTCTTCATTAGTATCTTCTTCCTTTTTCATTTCAACGTCTTCAGCTGGCTTGTTTTGTTCCTTTAATTTAGATGCTTTAATTGATGCTTCAATCGAATCTTTAATGGCAAATTTAGCTGATCTTTGAACAATGTATGATAAATCAGCACCAGAAAATCCATTGGTAATCTTTGCAATTTCAGTCAATTTTAATCCTGGTTCTAATGGTGTGTTACGTAATTGAGCTTCTAAAATGGATAATCTTGCCAATTCATCTGGTAATGGGACATAAATTAATTGATCTAATCTACCAGGTCTTAATAAAGCTGGATCAATTTGATCTGGTCTATTAGTTGCTCCAATAACGAAAACATTCTTCTTAGCATTCATACCATCCATTTCAGTCAATAATTGATTAACAACTCTATCAGATGCTCCACCGGCATCTCCATTTGATCCTCCTCTAGATTTTGCAATAGAATCTAATTCATCTAAGAATACAACGGTTGGAGCGGCAGCTCTTGCTTTATCAAAAATATCACGAATATTAGATTCTGATTCACCATACCACATACTTAATAATTCTGGACCTTTAACAGAAATAAAATTAGCTGAAACTTCAGTAGCAACGGCTTTTGCTAATAAGGTTTTACCAGTACCTGGTGGACCAAAAAACAAAACCCCTTTTGAAGGTGATAAACCAAATTTTTGATATTGATCTGGATGTAAAACAGGATATTCGACAGTTTCTTTTAATTCAGCTTTAATTTCATCTAAACCACCAATATCATTCCATGTAACATTAACATTTTCAACAACGGTTTCACGTAATGCAGATGGATTAGAGTTACCTAAAGCAAATCTGAAATTTTCCATTGTAACTCCTAAAGAATCCAAAACTTCAGCATCGATAGTTTCTTCATCTAAATCAATTAAATCCATTTTTTCTCTAATTTGTTGCATTGCAGCTTCTGAACATAATGAAGCCACATCAGCACCTACAAAACCATGAGTTTCAGAAGCAATAGCTTCTAAATCAACATCATCAGCTAATTTCATATTTTTAGTATGAATTTTTAAGATTTCTAATCTACCAGCAGCATCAGGAACACCAATATCAACTTCTCTATCAAATCTACCGAATCTTCTTAAAGCAGGATCAATTGAATTTGGTCTATTAGTGGCAGCAATGACAACAGTATTAGATCTTGCCTTCATACCATCCATTAAAGTTAATAATTGAGAAACAACTCTTCTTTCAACTTCCCCATTAGTTTTATCTCTTTTTGGAGCAATTGAATCAATTTCATCAATAAAAATAATTGAAGGAGAATTTTTTTCAGCTTCTTCAAAAGCCTTTCTTAAATTTGATTCAGATTCACCTGCCATTTTAGACATAATTTCTGGACCATTAATTAAAAAGAAAAATGCCCCGGTTTCATTCGCAACAGCTCTTGCCATAATGGTTTTACCAGTACCTGGAGGACCATACATCAAAATACCTTTTGGAGGTTTAATACCAATTGATTTAAATAATTGAGGATGTCTTAAAGGTAATTCAACCAATTCTCTAATTTGGGCCATTTGCTTTTTACAACCACCAATATCATCATAACCAACATCATTTAAGTTATTTTCTTCATCTTCTCTATTAATTGGTTCACCTTCACAATGAATTATAGTATCTTGAGCAACGATAGCAATTTCTTCCGGATCCACTTCGACAACTTTAAATTCAACTTGTCTCATACCACCTCTGACAGTAAACAAATCACCTTTTCTAACTGGTCTATAAGCTTCGACGAAATAAGGTTTTAAGTATACATCAAATAAAGAACCAGTAATACCTTCAACAGTATCAGCAATTGGTAAGACCGAAATTCGGTTAGCATATTTGATATCAGGACATGGATGAACAGTTATGATGTCACCTAATCTAACTCTTAAGTTATTACGGACACATCTGTTAACTCTTGCCACACCATCTTCCATTTCATCGTCGGCCAATACAATTAAAACTGTATCTTTTCTCTTTTTACCTTTAACTAACACGGTATCACCTCTAAATAATTGCAACAATTCCATGGTATTTGATGACATGGTGATCACAGAGTTGTCATCATTAGTAGCATCGTCAACAATCAAAGCATTATCTTTCTTTTTCCTTCTTAAGATGGCGGTGGCGGTTCTATCTTCTTTAGTTTCAGCGCCTGAACCATCCAATAAAGGTTTCTTGTCTTCACCAGCTGCCATTATCTATTTAAAATTCCAATATCAACACTATCAATTCCACTGCCAATACCAAGACTATCAATACCGGTCAATGTTCAAAGTTACTCAATTGCCACTCAATTGATATTCGAAATCAATCAATTTAAATACAAATTCCAACAATTTTATCATTTGAGATTTGCTTTAATCGCCACCGAACATAGCGATGTCGCCAGCGGTGAGGTAGAGTGTCGTGGTGTCGTGGTTTCTTTGGGTTTCCATGGGGAAGCGCGGTGCACCCACGCTTGGCCCGCTGGCGGCAGCTCCCATAGGGGGGCCTTGCACCAGTACACCCACGCCTTCACTGTTTGGTGGGGAGATCGCAAGGAATTGAAACTGTTCGACTTAGTAAAAGTATTGGTATTCAAGATGTCAATTGGGTCAAATGCAACATGTTTATTCTGTAAGATCATCAAGGGAGAGATTCCATCGATGAAATTGATTGAAACTAAATACACGTATTCATTTTTGGATATTCAACCGTTATCAGATTATCACTGTTTAATTATTCCAAAGTATCATGGGGCTAAATTACATAACGTTCCTGATGAATATTTGGCAGATTTGTTGCCTGTGGTCAAGAAATTAAGTGTGGCACTTGGATTGGATGAAAATAATACTCCAGAAGGTACTGGGTATAATATTTTACAAAATAATGGTCGAATTGCCCATCAAGTTGTTGATCATGTTCACTTTCATTTGATCCCCAAAAACGACGATGCTTCTGGTTTAGGTGTTGGTTGGCCTGCAACTGAGACTGATTTTGATAGGTTAGGTAAATTACATGCTTCATTAAAGGAAAAATTACAGAAATTATAATTTAGCTATCTATTAGTTACTAAATCGCTATATAGATTTCGTTATTATTGCGTTAATGAATGAACTATTTCTCCCAGCTCTGTTTCTTGTCTGATCGTCTGATTCTGGTGCCCATTGATCCCTGGTGGTCCTATCAAAAGATCTTGGGATCCTTGGCATAGTCCCAGGCTACAAAATACCACCGACAAAACCGCCAAACCATCCAACCAAATAGCTGGTGAAAAATGTCATTGTCTGTGCCCCAAATGGAAAATAACTAAACGTATAATATAAAACAGCAAATACTTCAATTATTCCTGTGATGATAGTCAATATCGTACTTTTTAATATGACCGATGAATATAAAGTTGCCAATACTGATCCAAAAAATATGGCTGTGAATACTATTCTTTCCCTTGATAATAAATGCAATGTATACTTCTTAGGACCTTGTAAAATCCCAAATGACAATACAAACAATAAAGAACCAAGCGACCATAACATTCCAAATTTTCGTGGTTTCAATGCTAATACAGGGAATAGAAAAAAACTTAGAGCAAAACATAAGGCTGACCCTGCTAAACACATTGCAAACCCTATAATCTTTTCAAACTTAGTCAATTGAAACCACGATGGCTCTTGTACTTGAGATTCATTTCTATAACTTGGTAATGAGGTGTATAAATCATTGGCGCCGTTTTTGATATAATCTGTCCATTCGGAAAAGGCTGGCACTTGTGTGGGTCTTGAGGACTGCCCTGTCCTATTGCTCCAGCTGCTGAACTGTTGTCTGAAGGCGTTCTCTGGTTCTGTCATCGGTAGACGTTTGCTTATTTGTGACGACCTTTTTCCTCTTATCGATCCACCGAAAATGCGTATTTGTTTGTTAGTGACAGCCGTTGGTATTGCAAGGCTAGACCTCATATGGTAAGGGCCATAGACATTTTACATACTAAAGAGCAATATTGCACGGCCGTAGATGTTTACATACAAAAGAGGAAATCTATATGATTTTATATTAAGAATACATTAGAATTTTTGATCGTTACCAGTGATTATCTCCAGGAAGAATTCGTCCGGGTTAAAATTATCTTCCGGTTTTATGTACTGAGACTGGTTTTGAAAGTCTTGTAAAAAGTTATTACTATCATTAGTATTTAAACCGTTTTGAAAGCCGTCATCAGAATTGCCGGATTCTATGGATTGGATCTTTGATTCTAGATTTCGTCTTGCCTTTTCTTGTTGTTGTAGGACATATTGAAGGTGAACTATATAGTCCACAGATTTGTTCAATATGGTACTTTTATTTGGTTTAGACTCTTTGACCTTGACTGTGCTTAATAATTCATTGATTTCTTCATTATTTAGTTGCGATGACTTTTGGAAGGTTTGAACTGCAACCAATTGGGGATTTAGTAATGAAGGGGGGACTAATAAACCCAATTCTTTTATTTTTTCTTTAATTAAATCTCTTCTTCTCCTTTCAACGGCATTATGAAACTCTCTTCTTCTTTTCAATTTTTCTTCTTTGCTTAGTTGTTTAGTTGATAAGTTATGATCTCCAAAGCTTCCACTGCCTCCACCTGGTGCTGAAGTACCTAATTGACTATTTGAATTATTCTTCATATTATCAATCGGAATACCTCCCAAATTAGAATTTTGGTTTGAAGGTGATAAAAAGTTATTATTCAAGTTAGCTGGAATACTTGAACTTTGTAAATTCGCCGAAATACTCCTTGGATTATTATATTGGGGTGGTGAATTCAAATAAGACCCGAAATTTGGTGATCTTAAAGTATCCAAGCTGTTTTCAAAGTTGGTACTAGTTGGTGACATGAATGCTTGTTGTTGAGAAGGTGATAAGTATGACCCACTATTTAAATCATAATTATTGGTATTTTGAAATGGAACTGCTACACTGTTTGTTTGAGGACTAAACGTATTAGATTGCTTAGTTGGAGGTGAAAAGTATTGGGAATCTAAAAATGTATTAGGATCATTAAGATTAGCAATACCTTGATTGTTATTTGGAGATATTATTTCATCCAAGTTTGCAGGACCATTATTATTATAATTTGGAGACTGGCCGGATTGAGTTTGAACGGGATAGTTTAAAGAATCCAAATCTTCTAAAAATGGATCATTGTTATAAGACCCAGAATAGTCAGCATCGAAATTGTTGGGACTCAAATACTCCAGTCCTGGAATCGATGGGAATTGGTTACTATCGAATTCGTCTTTAATCTGGTATGGTTGTTCGATGTTTAAGCTGAAATTATCATTTTGGTTGAAGTTCTGGAAGTTGGGAGTCATGGTGGTGTTGGTGTTGTTACCATTGCCGTTGTTGTTGTTGCCGTTGCCATTGCCAGCGCTAGTGGTGGTGTTGCCGCTGCCGTTGCCATTGCCATTGCCATTGCCCTGGCCCTGGCCCTGGCCCTGGCCCTCGTAGTTCGACTCGTAAGCATTAAAGTCTCCTGGACTGTCCTTTAGATACTGTTCCATCTTGTATCCCCTGTATCCCTATGTTCTACCGATTTGATATAAAAGCTCCTTAATTGATTACCCTCAAAATTTCTAAAAAATCTTCAACAACCTCTCAAATATGTCTAAATATCTCTAAAATATTTAAACAACGTTAGTGTTTTCTTAGTCTTTCGTCCTTGCTTAATCTTTTCGTCCTTGTTTGCCAGAAAAATTCTCACTGAGACTTTCTGTTTCCGTATCCAAGCAAGCTTAATTGCGGGCCCTAAGGTCTTCTGCTTGGTTCTGTTGATTGTGCCGTTAATTGTGCAACTTGGGCCTGGGTCTTCCCCTTCCTCCTTCCACCGTCACCTTCGTCTTGCTTTGTCGCCTCCCATGTTTACTATGGCTGTGGTACTATCCCTGTGGCCGAGTGGACTCGAACAGACTTGGGGCCCATGCGACATTCCGTCCCATGTGTCGTTTGTGTCTGCGTTTTTGGCCGTTGAGATTCTTACGTAATGGTGCAGCACTCACGCTGCCTGCCACTCCACTACGCTTCCACTCTACGCTGCCCTACGATTCCTGTTGGCCACTGTCATAAGATTCCTGCTCATAATGCCTGCTACTGCCATATATTTCACTATATACTATATGTCAAACACCTTGTCCAAGTAATTCGAAAAATTGTCGCCTCTTTTTCGTTTCGATAACGCCGAGTATATCGTTTGCTGCAACTCTTCAAAGTTGTCCTTCAATTCCCAATCTCCACCTGGGGTTTTTATATACCCCTGGTTATTATCAGTTTGGATCCCTTTACTTACTTTATTACCCCTCCCAACTGAATCAATGTTACTTGGGTGACTTTCAAGCGTATTTTGAGGTACCAACATCTGCCTATAAAAATGGAATGATTTGCTCCTGGGAGCACTTCCATACTCCTTCTCAAGATCCTTCCCTTGGGTCAAGGACTCCATTGGACTGTTTTCTAAATGTGGGAAATTCAACATATCTGTAGAAATTCTTCTGGATATCTTAATTGGCTGGGGTACGGCAATTGGAAAATTGGTGGTTCTTCCAACCTCTAAAGGGATACTTGGAGTGTCTTTCTTCGTATTAGTCCTTCTAATTCGAAAACTGCTACTTCTTCGAAGTCTAGATTTGGATCCGACTCCATCAATATCCTTTTTGCCTGTATCCCTGGCTTTTTCTTGCATCTGTACCGTCACAGGTTCGAGTTCTTCCTTTGAGATGATCCGGGATTTACTCTTCTTTGGCCGGAATGCAAACTTTTTAAACCATTTCTTGCTACTTTCTTTCGGTTCTTCAACATCTTTATGTTCGGGAGCATCTAAAATGGTGTCTTCAAGTCTTATCCGTGCTTGAACCGATACATGTCTGGGAGTCTCGACTGATTTGGTACTGGCCGTCAGACCAGAGTTCCGGGCATCAATGTGTGATCTCCCTCCAATCATTCTGTTGCCATAATCATTATTTCTTTCATCGTCACCAATGGCAATACCATGGCGAGTAGCCTCGCTATCCTGAAGCTCTTTCAAATATATTGGAGACCCAAGTACCTCATATCGATGTACTCTTGCTGGCGGGAAATGCTGTACCTGAATAGGAGTCTCGGGTGTATGAAATACTTTATAGATACTGGTATCAAACAATTCATCCGAGGGGCATTCCAACGGTTCATTCGTAGAGTAAAAAACACTATCGTTCAGCAACAACGAATCACTCGGAGATGTCGAGTGTCTGCTGACTGGAGCAGCCAAATTCCTTCTATTCTGGTACAATGGCATAGGACTCGTTACGGGTGAAATCTTAAGCTTATCAAAGTCTCTACAAGGTGATTCATTGTCTCCCCCACCCTTTGCTTGGTTCCTAGGTGTAACATTGCTGTTATTTGCTGCAGAATATGTTTCGATATTTTGATCTTTTTCCCAATGGGGTGTGATTTTCTGTTTTTTGCAGCTTTCACCATGTGCATGAGTGGGGGCAGCTTCGAGAGATTCACAGCTTTCATGTTCTCCCCCATCTTGCCCACTCTTCTTCTTGTCTAAAAGCTCCAAAATCGTATAATCATCTTCACTATCACCAGCCTGGTTGTATTCATCAATAAGCTTTCCAGTCACAGAATCTGGATTTGCAGTCAGATCATTCTGCGATTTTGCAATCTGCAGCCGGTCGCCCTGTTTGGTCGATTGGTGCTGATTTAAGCTACTAGCTCCAATTTCTTTATTGTGTACGTTACTACATGAAGGCATCTCGGGAGGTGCATAACCATGGGGGTTGTTATTAAGAAACGTTTGGCTGATATCCGCCCTCATTTCATAGAGGTGGGTGCCAGATGCCAAAGACTGGCTTGTTCTGCTGGTTCGACTGGTTCTATACGTCTGGGTAGTCCCACCGCTGCCCGTAGTGCCAGTGGTGCCAGTGGTGCCAGTGGTGCCAGTAGTTCCAGCGGTTCTAGCGGTGGCTAGCGACAGCATATCACTTTTGGTTGGTTTGTTGACACTGCTGGGGTAGCTTTTGAGGATGGTTTCTAGGATATCCAAATCGCTCTTCAGTCTCTGCTGTAAGATGGTTGAGGTCCTTTTATATGATTTATCGTAAAAAGATTCGTCCGTCTTGCTGATGGAACTTGTCAAGTCAGGATTCGGATTGAATATTGTACTCTTGCTGAGTTTGCCAACCTTGTGGCTTGAAAAAGTCGAATTCGTATTGGTTCTACCCAAATTCCAGCTTCTTTGTTGGTCCCCATTGCATTCATTCTTAGTGCCACTGCTAAGAGACTGGCTGTCAGGGGTTTCCCTGGGCTTATTGGTAGGATTGCCAGCATGGAGGTGTGGTGGAGGCTCGAACCTTGAAATTAACGACTGAACACTCATTATAACAGTTTTGGAGGGCTTGCGTCTTGGTTTCTTACAATGGTCCATTTTAATCTCATTACATATATCCTTTTATATAAACTCTGAAATGGAACTGTTCCACTACCACAATAAAATTTCACAATAGGTTACAAACTTTAAAGATGAAATAACAGTCAAGGAGGTTTAAAATTTGTTGAATCAGAAAAGAACATAGAACCAACCAAAACAATCAGTGGTGGGGCCATGGGTCTAGAATAACACCTCAAATTTGGCACAAGGGAATTTTTTAGGCAAAAATGTGTTTGCAGTGCAAGTCGCCAATTTAAGGTTTGCCTCTGCCTGTTATGGTATCAGCCTACATCTGGCCACAGGTTGTTGCAGAAGAGAACGTATGGTGTCGCAGCTGAAAGTTTTGGTAGACGATGTTTAAAGTATAAATGTTAGGCCAAAGGTCGTTTAATGTACATATATGCTGATAGATAAGGCTATTTATTGGCTTTACGTTTGTTAACGATCTTTTTCTTGATATGTTTCTTCATTTTGGTCTTTCTCTTTTCTTGTTTGGCTAATTTTGCAGCATCTTTTCTTGCCTTTTTGTCGTCTTTGTCTTCATACTTTTTGCCCTTCAAGATCTTTTCTCGTTCGTCGTAGTCGGAGTCTTCATCGCTGTCGGAGTCTTCATCACTGTCTTCGTCTTCGTCTTCGTCTTCGCCGTCTTCATCCGCGTTGGCTCGAATGGGGTCACTGGCTTGGGTGTTCTGGCTGGTCTCACTCTCTGGGATGTCCTGGCCGGGGCTGGAAGACTTGTCGGGCCCAGAATCTAACGCCAGTTTCCCCAAAAGATCAGTCAATGTGTCGATTTTCCCTTCAGAAAACTTGTTAAAATCACGTTCATCCAAGCTATTTAGGGTTCTTACAAGGTGAACAGATCTAAAGATTTCATCCTCTAGTTCGTCTGCTTCGTTGTTTTTTAAAGGCAAAGTATCTAAATATTCGGCCAATTGCTGATCGGAATTACTTTCAATACCTAATATCTTGTTGGATTCTGTAATGTATTTAAATATCAATCTTTCAGGGTATACATTGATTTTCTTCCTGCTGAAGAAATCGTTAACGTTCTTAATGTCCATTCTTAAAAAGTCAAGAGACATTGGATGTTCATATTCAACTGATTGGGATACATCAATAATGTATAATTTATCATTATGAACAATCGAATTGTATTCACTTAAATCAGCATGAACCAATCTACATTCTTGGTACATTCTTCTCATGTAAAATAGCATTTGGTGATAATAATGGATGATTTCGTCTAAATCTTTAAACTCATGATCTTTTAGTTTAGGTGATGGTTGGCCCTTCCCTTTAGTAAGATATTCCATCACCAATACATGGGATCGTATATCAATTGGTTCAGGACATGGAATCCCATTACTATAAAGCCTTTTCAAGTTTCGAAACTCCTTTTCGGCCCATACTTTAACCATTTTTCTAGGATTGGATTGGTTCTTTGTGTTTCTAAATCTAAATTCTCCATCGACGTATCTTTCTCTATCTTTAAACACTAAAATCGACGTTTTATAGATTTTAACGGCGTATTCCTTAGTGATATTGCCATCTTCATCTTCATGATCGGCATGATACACATTGGCTTCTTTCCCCGTACTAATACATCCATTGATTCTTGATAGTATACGTTTATTAATCAATTTGGCTAAGAATTTCATGGTTCTTGGATCCAATACTTGCTCCACGGTGGCCCTATTGGCCCGATCCTTAGTGGTCTTGGGTCCTTTCTTGATATCATCGGTCTGGATCTTATCGGCGTACTTGGCCACTATATCTCCTTTGTCCGTCAAGGTCTTGGGCAAGTCTTTGGATGCCCCATCATCGGCTCTGGTGATGGGCCCAAAATCAGGCTCCAGGTCCATGTCTGAGTCCATATCTGAGTCCAAATCGGAGTCCAAATCGGAGTCCAAATCGGAGTCCAAATTGGATTCTGAGCCTATATTAGCCTCTGAATTCATATATGGCTCCGAAACAGCCTCATATCCCCTTGACATCGTCTCCTGTGCCACTTTGTCTTGATCCTCTGGCCCCATATCGTCTCTACTGTGTGCGATGCCTTGCAAAAAAACTTCTGCGTCGCTAAGTAAACAAAATTTCCAGTTGTTCCACTAAGTACAAAACGATAGTTATTGATCAACGACAACCAACTAGTAAATATTCCTGATAATAT